>APFE031359969.1:0-13688 GCA_000404065.3 Pinus taeda | reverse complement strand
GGATTCATATTACAACATGAAATGAAAAAATGGAGGTTTTGAATATTGGCCATCACCATGGCCAATATTCATTTTTTGAATATTGACCACAGTTTTATTCTAATTCCACGATTTTTTCATTGTATTGTGAAAGATGGCCATATATTTGTAGCAAATTTTATATCATTTGTTCATGTAACACTAGATTATTTTTTTCATGTAACAACTCATAACATTAAATTTATTTTACATAAATACAAATTGGGGTGTTATATAGACTATATTATATATATATATATATATATATATATATATATATATATATATATATATATATATTATATATATATTATATATTTGTTTGTGTGTGTGTGGATTATTATCATTGTGAGTTGTATTTATTGATTTTTCTTTTGCTTTTGTGTCGTTCAAATCCATATATGGACAATAATGACGTCATCTATTATTCCAGAATAGTACAATATTTTTGGAGCTATAAGCTTTCTTTCCTATCTTTGGAACAAGATTCATAGAAAACACGGGTTCCCTCCTGATTTTATTGATGGTCATATTCGTGGGCTAGATCGAATGAAAACACATGTAAAATACTTGAAACATGGGCACCAAAGGGAGTCTGGGAGGAGAACAAGAAGTATTTGGTTGGAAAGTGTTAAGTATCGTGACCATTATCCTGTTGATTTGAATTGGTGTTGTTTTGTTATTTGTCTGGTTTTGCTTTGGAAGAGGCCGCTCCATAGATGACTTTTGATAGAGTGTTCAATGTTCAATTTTGTAGTGGAATTATTTGATGTAAAGAAAATAAAAAATATATTTTAAGACTCAATGTTCTTTCTGTGTTTGCAGTGTTGATTAAATTGAAATTTTTTTCTCGTTATTGTTTTTATGTACAAAATTGTATATCTCTAGTCTTAAAATATCCTATTATGTTTTTTTTATTTATATCCAACGTGTTCAATTTAGATGTGTTTTTTGCATTTATGTTGCTTTGCTCCAATGGCAGTGTTACTATTAAATTTATTTCTTTTGCATTTGTGACTATTGTGGTCTTTTTTGTGGATCCCTTCATTATGTTGACGTATTTCATAAATGAAAATATTGTTTACATTTATAATGCTATTGTTGGGCTTTCATGTTCTAGGTGTTTATATCAATATTCTTGAGACTTATACTATTAATACACTCACGTATTGATATCAATGTATTTATGGCTTAAAAAATATTTATTGTTTATAATGTAGTGATATAAATGTGTTGTTATTAATGTGATGATGATTTATCATGTTTTAATGCTTTATGGTTTGCGGTTCATATATTCATTTTGTTTTATGTTTTTTATTATTGTTTTGTGTTACAACATTGTTTATGCTTATAATATTGATGCCATGGATTTAAGGCTTAGGTTTGGTTTACTATTTCCTTGGGTTTATAATATTAAATGATTAGGTTTATTTGTTCTTTCAGTTTGTAATATTAATAATTCCTCCAGTTTATCATTTATTCCCTTTCATTTATTAATCCCTAATATTAAGGTTTAAATAATAGTCATAAGGTTTAATGTTAATCCCTTACATTTACAGTGTTTATCCCTTCAATTTATTAATGTGTTACTTTCATGATATTAAAAATCTATAGGGTTTATTGATCACTTAGATTTATACTATTCATAGTCATGTCGGTTGATCAATCCATTGGGTTTAAAATATTAATTCCTATTAATCCCTTTTGTTTTTAATATTGATCCCTTGGCATTTTTTATCCATTGGTTTTCTAATATTTTTCACTTGGGTTTATTAATTCCTTATTTCTATAATATCAAATGCTTCGGTTTTTCCATTCTTCAAATTTTTAATATTAATAATTCCTTGGGTTCATAATCCATTGAGGTTTTAGTGTTAATCCCTTGGGTTTATTATTCCTTTGGGTTTTTAAAATTAACCTCTTAGGTTTATTATTCCCTTGGGTTTATATTATTAGTCCCTTTTCTTAAATAGTATTCCATTAGGTTCATAATCCCTTGGGGTTTTAGTATTAATCCCTTGGGTTTATAATATCAATCGCTTGGGATTATTATTCCTGAGTCAAACATGGTCTAACATTGAATTTTGATAAGGATTGTATCAATATGAAAATTAATGATAGTCAATCATGTTTATTTTAATGTTTATAATATTTGTCTTAGGGTTTATATATGTTGAGTTTATAATATTAGTCCCTTGGGTTTAATATTATTCCCTTGGGTTCAAAATCTCTTTGGGTTTTAGTATTAATCCCTTCGTTTTATTATTCCTTTCAATTTCTCATATTAATCCCTTGGGTTTATTATTCCCTTGGGTTTATAATATCAACCATGGTAAAGCATTGTTAATCATAGCCAACCATAGTCAACCATGCTTGAATGTCACATTGTGACAAGGATGGTCTCACCATGAAAATAAATGATGTTTATTTTAGTCTTTGTAATATTTATATTTGGGTTTATGAATGTTGGGTTTATAATATTATTCCCTTGGGTTTAATATTATTCCCTTGGGTTCATAATCCCTTGGGGTTTTAGTATTAATCCCTTGGGCTCATTATTCATTTGTGTTTATAATATCGATCCCTTGGGTTTATTATTCCCTCAGGTTTATAATATCATTCATGGTCAACCATGGTTGAATGTCACATTGTCACAAGGCTGGTCTCACCATGAATAAATCATGTTTATTTTAGTCTTTGTAATCTTTATATTTAGGTTTACAAATGTTGGGTTTAGATTATTACTCCCTTGGGCTTAATATAATTCCCTTGGGGTTTTAATATTAATCCCTTGGGTTTATTATTCATTTGTGTTTATAATGTAAATCCCTTGGGTTTATTATTCCCTTAGGTTTATAATATCAATCCCTTGGGTTTATTATTCCCTTAGGTTTATAATACCAATCATGGTCAACCATTGTCAATCATAGCCAACCATGGTCAACCATGGCTGAACACATTGAGACAAGGATTATCTCACCATCAAAATAAATCATGTTTATTTTAGCCTTTGCAGTATTTATATTTGGGTTTACGAATGTTGCGCTTATACTATTAGTCCCTTGGGTTCAAAATCCGTTGGGGTTTTGTTGAATGTCGGATTGTGACAATGATTGTTTCACCGTCAAAATAAATCATGTTTATTTTAGTGTTTGTAATATTTATATTTGAGTTTACCAATGTTGGGTTTATAATGTTAGTCTCATGGTTGAATGCCACATTTTGACAAAGATTGTCTCACCATCAAAATAAACCATGTTTATGTTAGTGTTGTAATATTTATATTTGGGTTTACCATATTAGTCCCATGGTTGAATGTCCCATTTTGACAGATATTGTATCACCATGAAAATAAATCATGTTTATTTTGGTCTTTGTAATATTTACATTTGGTTTTACGAATGTTGGGTCTATAATATTAGTCCTTTGGGTTTAATATTATTCCCTTGGGTTTAATATTATTCCCTTGGATTCATAATCCCATGGGGTTTTAGTATTAATTCCTTCGTTTTATTATTCCTTTCAGTACATAATATCAATCATGGTCAACCATTGTCAATCATAGCAAACCATGGTCAACCATGCTTGAATGTTGCATTGTCACAATTATTGTCTCACCATCAAAATAAACCATGCTTATTTTAGTGTTTGTAGTGATTATATTTGAGTTTAACAATATTGGGTTTATAATATTAGTCCCATGGGTTTAATATTATTCCCTAGGGTTTATAATCCCTTAGGATTTTAGTATTAATCCCTTAGTTTAATTATTCCTTTAGGTTCATAATATCAACCCCTTGGGTTTATTATTCCCTCAGATTTATAATAGAAAGCATGGTCAACCATTGTTAATCATAGACAACCATGGTTGAATGTCATGTTGTGTCAAGGATTTTCTCACCATGAAAATAAACCATGTTTTTTTAATTCATTCTAATATTTGTATTGGGGTTTACAAATGTTGAGTTTATTATATTAGTCCATTGGGTTTAATATTATTTCCTTGGGTTCATAATCCCTTGGAGTTTTAGTATTAATCCTTTGGGTTTATTATTAACTTGGATTTATAATATCAATCATGGTCATCTTTATTAATCTCTTGCGTTTGTAATATCAATCCCTTGCGCTTCTTGATCCCTCAAGTTTTTAATATTTATCAGTTGGGTTCACTAGTTCCTTGGGTTTATAATATTAAATGGTTGAGTTTATTAGTTCTTTGGGTTTATAATATTAATCCCTTTTGTTTAATATTATTTCCTTTGGTTCATAATCCCTTGGGATTTTAGTATTAATCCCTTGGGTAATAATAAACAAAAGGGACTAATATTATAAGCCCAATATATACAAACCCTAAAATAAATATTAAAAATACTAAAATAAACATGGTTGAATTAATAAAGACTAAGAATAAACCCTAAGAATAATAATAATTATTATTATTTTAATATTATTATTATTATTATTATTGCCCATTGGCTTTGGATTGATGCTGAATGGGTGCACTGTAAAGCACTCTTGCGATAGGTCACTGCTCAAATCCCAATGAGTGCTTACCTACCACAAATTTATTATTACTAATATAATATCAATTTTATTATTATAATAATCATAATATATAAATATATAAAATCATTGTTAATATTTATATAGTTATTATTAATCATAAACAATTGATGTTTAAAGAAATATTTATAATAATATAATGTGATTGATATAAATTTATAGATTTATATCAACCACATTTTATATCAACCACATTGAAAAATATGGTTGTGATAAGTTTTATAATTGTTTAATTATAATTGTTAAGGAATGTACATCTCAACATCTGTTATCAGGGCTGAAAGTGTCATTTGTTTCTTCCTAGGAACACTGTGTGAAAGTTTATCTGTGCTTGTGATGTCGAACAATGTTGTTATTCTAGTACAGTTTCTCACGCTGGAATCTTGTCAGCTCTTGTTACCGGACTGGTGTGCTGGAAGGAGTCTTATTCAAATTTAAGACGTAGAAGAGGGAAAAAAAAAAGGAAAAATTGATCTGCCACGCCACTCTGTTCTAAGCAAAGCAAAGCAAATATAAAGAGTTTAGGTAATATTACTGAGGAAGTGCTATAAAATGGAGCGAAGCAATTGAACGATGTGATAAAAGGATGGAAAAAGTGGAATGTTATCAGAAGTGAGCTTATTCCCTTCGGTGTAAGTGGTTTGAGATGGTGTTAAAACATTTTGGCAGATCTCGGGCCAGATCTGGAACCTATGGTAGACTTGCATTTCTAGGGGAAGGAATTCTGATTAAAACAAGGAATTTGCAGGTTGATATATTTTGACATATTTAAGAGATTGATAAACTATGAACTCCTTTTGCTGATGCAATAGCTCCTCTTATTTGTGAGAGATATCTGTGACTGAATTTCTAATTGTCCAAATGTGACATTATAAATTATGTTTATAATTGCCAACATCTGGTCATTGTTATGATCTCTTCCAAATTTCAATCTACGACCATCAATGTAGCTTTCTTGAGGATGCAAGTCAACATAAAAAAAATATTCAAGGACCCATTCAGCATATTAGAGCATATATTGAGTATTTTATTGGTGGAGCAGTCCAAGCAATTCTGACGTCACATGCCTGCTACAAGTATTTCGAGCACCTAAGAAAAACAAGATTATCCTTCCGCGAATCTATCGTTTTAAATACCAAGCGGATACCTTTTTTTTTATTAAAATGATTATTAAGCAAAGCGTTCAGCATCATTATCCCTATAATGTATAGTGTAGCGTAACTATTTAATTTAATAAAAACAGTATGCATTATCAGGAAAAACAAATATATATTACATATTTTAATGTTTTTTAATGTTTTATATTTTTTTAAGGTGAGAAAATTTATCACAATTTAGTTGTCAATAGTATGAATAATAATATATATTACATATTTTAATGTTTTATATTTTTTTAAGGTGAGAAAATTTATCACAATTTAGTTGTGAAATCAATAGTATGAATAATTGTTATTGGTTCCCATGGTTAAAGCAGATTACATTGAACATTTTTATTAAAAACGAAATTATTTATAATTGCTCACTAATTATCCTTAAAGGGCAAGAATTTCACTAGTGAAATGCTACTACCACATACCTTTATGCCTCTAAATATTGGAACAACCTGTTTACTTCCATTTTAATAGCTTAGATATTACTCAAATTAAATCACTTTTAAATTTAATAACATAATATTATTATATTTTGTTATTAAAACTAAATTGTAATCTTTAATTTAAATATTACTTGAATTTTAAAATTAAAAAAAAAAGCATAGATTTACATTATATTCAAAATTCCCTTTCACTTTAAGTAAAAAAGTTTTATATTTTGAAATATTTGATTTCTCAATATTTTTTTTAATTTTCTAAATAAATAAATAAAACCAATAATATATATTTAAATTTAATAAATCCATTACAATTCTCTAACTCCTAAGTATTTATGTAGATATTAAAATTTTCACGATGCTAATCTTAAAAAGACTTATAAACCTCTGCCTAAATCTAGAATTAAGCCAGCCTTATACTCGTTCTTAATAATACTATTCATATCTGTATCTCTATTTGTGTATACGATTTTGTTGTGTATCATTTCTGAATACTTTATACTTCACCATTCTATCCTCTTCCTTGGATTGCAGGTTTCTTTATTTCTTTCCTTAACACTTTATTCCTGACTGAAACATTGCGCCTACGATTCAATTTGCATTACTTTTGTTACTTCCTCCTAATATGGTATAAGTTATACGTGAACCATCAGATATGAAATCTTATAACGGTTCTAGCTCAAGTCTTTACACTTCAATCCATTCTGAACTAATCCATTCTGAAGTGAACTGACTAGTTTGTGCGAGTGATACAGCATACATTACATCCAAAATTGCTATAATAGGCTTATTCAAATCGACATACCCGATTGTATTTACCACAAGCTTTGTTTGACATATTATTGACTCACATACATATGCCAGGTATTATTTTCTTTTATATGAAAAGCACTTATATTCGAACTATATATCGTATTCACCTATGAAAAGCAATATGATTGAATTCATTTATCTGACAACTTTGTCTTATTAACGGTAATAAAAGTTCACTAGAGTACTATACCCTCAAGATGTAGATCATTTGACCATATAAATAACTTCGCCATATATAACGATTCACAACTTATGAATATAAGCTTAATTTCCTGTGTGACATAGACGCATCGCTACCAGGGATGGGCTACCCGATACACATGGCTCATGGCTCGTAGTTCATCGGCTATGTACATCCCATCCATGTGCCTTCACACCACTTAGTTTCGCCAGGCGTAACTGATTGATCGACAGTCTGGCTTCGTCCTAGAAACCAAACGGTGGTTATGAAAATGGGTTTTTGATAGGGTTGAGAACGCTAATCCCATTTTTCATTTGTTCTGTATTTTTGTTCGCTGCAGCCAGAATACCGCTCAGCTCTACCTTTTTTCCCTATATATTTCCTTACCGCCGTGCATACTTTTTTTAACAGTTGTCACGCTTGCTTGTTCTACCGTTGATATGTCTACCTACAATGGAGACACAGTGTCTATTTGCTACTGAAGGTGAGGATTATAAAAGTTATTGTTTGCACTATATTCGTATTCCTTTTTTTTTCAGTCTCTCCTCTGGTGTTCGATCTACTAATTTTTCATTTGGTTCTTCTTAATAAAATGTAGGAAATGAAGTCAATTTTATTTTAGAGTGGAGACAAGTCTGCTATTGTGGTAATTCATCGCTGTCTTTGGCATTCTGCAAGGTAATCAGATCATTCTGCAAAATAAATAGGCAGATAAGTTTTTCTTTTGAGTCAGTGTATCTTATGTTTTTTCGTGTACCGATTTCATATATAACCCTGACATCTGTTCAACTACAATTAAGCCGATATTTCGTGTAATCGTGACATCTGTTCAATTACAGTGCCCCATTTATTGCAGCTAGAGAAAGGAAACCATGACAGCTAGAGAAAGCGAACTATCAAACACCGAGCAGCGGATTTGTTAAGAGTGATCCGGCGGGAAGAGTTGAAACCGTCGTCGTTTTAAAGCGAGCTGCAGTCGTCCCTTTTCACGTTTGCGGCCATTGCGGTGAGCCACGATCGACTTCCAGCCGTTGCCTTCGAGAAGTTAACGTGACGTGGTAGTACCAAATTTTCATAATAATTATTGTTTAGAGCGATTTGATTGCGTTATGTGGCACAAAGTTGTTTATTCCGAGGGTTTTTTTTTGTGTCCGTCAAAAAAGGGTTGAAACTCGAGTAAAAATTTCCAAGAGTGAAGCGGTTGTTTTGAAATATCGGAATTTTTTATTTTTGAAGAGGTTTTTAATTAGAAAAAATAGAGATTAAGGATTTAAATATTAAAAAGGTAAAAGAATATTAAAAATTATGGAGGCAAAAAAAAGAGCAGAGTAAAGAAGAAAGAAAGAATTATTTGACGTAGAATAATCATGACCTTAAATTAAAGGAATTATTTATTATAATAAAAAGGTATACGGTTGTTCTAAACAATATAGTTTAAGAAATTGTAGAATAAATAAGTCAATTTGTAAGATGTAGAGCTCATCAAGTGAAAATAGTGAAGCCTATCATGCAAATGAAATTGAAAAGGAAATTGAAGCCCAAAATGTGAGGAGAATTTATTGATCAAAGTTGTTGAATGCATAAGCAAAACTGTTGCTTATAATGAATGTTGAATTTGATTACAATATGAGAATTAACATTTTTTTTTTAGAGACAACTGGCATTGCCCAAATATGATGGTATGATGGTGGTGTTAAAAGTGAATAGGGAAATTTTCCATAACTATAATAGAAAGAAGAGAAAAAAAACCATTTAGTTGTTCAAGTTATTGTAATAATAATACAATAAAAAAAGAAAATAAAGATGTTTTTGAACTTACTAAATTTGATAATCAAGCTTATTTAGTCGTTTTTATGTAGAAATATACATATAGAGAAAAAAGGAGCTAGAGGAAATATTGAAAATACAATAGAGTAAAATTTGCATACAAATATAAGATGTGAAGCTTAATTCAGACTTCAATTAATAAGTAGTAGCAGCATTGGTAACTCAAGAGTATTAGACAGAATTACTCTTAAATTGATAATATTTTTGGTAATTTGCATGTAAATTTTAAATTCAGGAAAAAAAATATTAATTAGCTGAATAGTCATTTCTTTCGAATTTGCAAATATTTCATAAGACCACGACATTTATTCAACACACTTCCGCGGATATTTCAATTTTCACCCTCTTCTTGTTACGCTTGTCGCGCTTGCCGGAATGATGTCTCCGTTTTGTAGGTGGACGTAGTGGCGGGTGGATGTACTGTTACCATTACGCTTGTCGAGCCTGCATAAGATCCCTTTTGCAGGTTGTGGTGCTGGTGGGGGATTCAATAGAATTTGATGATTTATTTATGGTCAGCAAGGAGCAAGGGTTTTCTTAAAGGAAGCTTTACGATGTTATATCATTGCGTGTTGGGGAAAGACTAAAGGAACATAAAGTAGAATTAGATGATTTAGTTTATCAACAATGCAAACAATCTACACGCAATTTAAATGGCTAATGGTAGTTCTCAATTTGTTGATGGTGAAGCAAACAATTTTCTAAGTCAAATTCAATTGGAAAAAGATGTAGAAGATATTTCCAAGTTGAAAGAGAAAATCATGGTGGAGTCTATAAACTAGGCTTAAAAAGTGATGGCATTCATTAGCAGTTAGGAGGCCTTGGAAATGACCCCAAGAATGGTTATACATGTACAAATGACATTAGTCACCGTTATGGAAATGTTTCCAGACTTCAAGGTCTCATGGACCCCAGCTTACTAATGGGGTTTGTTGTTAGAGGTCTTCTTGTGAATGGTAAGCGTGAACTACGTGAGCCCATAACTCTAATTCTAATGCAGATCCGTCCATGCATTAGATGAAATGGTTATATAAAGTTGTTTAGTGAGTAAATAAAATTGGTTCAGCTAATCTCAAAATTGGCTTTGTTGATTTGCTCGATTTGAAAGTTTGAGCTAAGTAATGGAGTTTTTAAATTCGAGTTATTATCATTGTTAATATCGACGAAGTGAACCTTCTTTGCAATGATAAGACGTTTCGAGAAAATTGACAAAGGTTTGAAAGGGAATTGATATGTTTTATTCGCAGTGGTTAGCCTTAATCACTTGTCATTCAGAAATTTCTTAATAATATGTTTTGTACACATTGATTGTCAGCAGAAAAACATTGAATGTGGTTGAACCTTGTATATAGAGGGGGAGTTATGTGCTTGCAATTAGGAATTTTAACTTTTATCTTTTGAGTGAGCTAATCATTTTAAACATTGTATTGACCATGTAGCGAAGAGAACATTTTGACCTTTATCTAACAAGTTTAAGCGGTAATACGTGCACGCATTCTGTACAGTTATGCCTGATTTATTGTTTGTCTATTTTTTGGGGCGTGGTGGGAAGGGAGTTAATTTATTTCACTATGCATGCCCTCCATGTCAATGATCATTTGACATAAAAGAATTTATGTCCTTTGTTGTGCTTGTAAATATGTTTTCCTAATTTTCTTAGATGCCTATTGAATTACAAAAGTTTGTGCTAAAAATTCTTTTAGATTGAATGCAAATTGTCATAAAGAGTTTTTCTTTTGGTCAAAGACATTTACAATTTAGAAGAATTGTTGAAGAATTCCCAAAGCCATGTTGAATTATTCTTGCAAGAATTTTTGTATAATACAAAATGCCAAATTAAAATTTTTGTGGCATATAAAAATGGTACGATAAAACTCACTTTAAATATATTTCTTAGTAGTTTAAATTATATTGAAGTAGAAATATATTCTTGAAAAACTTAATGAATGTGAGATTAAAATGAATATCGATTAATTCATTTGTTTTCTAAATAAATTCACGATTTTATTATTATTATTACTGATAATTTCATGATTAATTAAGGATGACATTCTTTATTTTTTAAATTATATAAATTAAAATCATTCCATTCATATTGTTTAAATAAATAAGTAAAATATATTTAAATGAAACAGTTAACAATTTTCATTCAACTAACTTAAGTTTCTATTCATATTCATCCATTTTATAGTTATCCACTAATCCAATTAAGTAATTAAGTTAAGATTTTTATTTATTTTAAGAAGTTTATGCTAATATTAATCAACTGATTGTGCTCTTTTCCCATGTTTGACACCTAAACTTAATTAATTAATTAATAGGTTTGAGATTTAACTTTCAAATTTTTTTCTCCAAAAAAATTAATAATATTTAAATATTAAATTCAAATGTTCTTATATCATTGAAATTTATCAACAATTTAATAATCCTATCCGCCTTTCGCGTACCCCTTTAAAAAAACTTCTTATTATGATTTAATGGATCCTTAATTCGCTGTAAATTTGGACATTCGTTTTTAAATTGATGGTTTCGCCTTCACAATTCTCCTTCTATATAGGGTTTAGGCATGGCCAGACTCAAAATCTCCTTGTAAGTTTTGAATTATGGCTTTTCGAGCTCGAAGTGGTCCTCTTTCCATTACAAGAATTTGTCAGGGTTTGACCTAGTGTTTATCCTTCAAACACTAACGTAATGTGTATCAAAGTTTTTCTTGTGTATTCAGGCCATGGGCATGGCCTTTTCAGGTTTGAGGCTCGGTCTTGATTAAATTTTTGTAACGTTTTCCATCTTGTAGATGGTTCATCTCAGGCTACTTCAAAAATTTGAAGCTAGATGAAAACCTATGTTTCTTAACTAGAAACCCTAGTTCTGTTATCACCTTGTTTTTCCCTTCTAAATGACTATGGCAAGTCTCCTGGTGTACAAATTTGATATACTTGTCCAATAATTCGATTTATTTTTTATTTACTTTCAATTTATAATTATCTTCATTCCTCAAGGCCTTATAATAACTTAATTTCCTATGGACTTAGAAAGAGCTCGTGTCGGACATAATTCTATAATCAATTTTTAACTCTTGTCTTGACTCTAGGGTAGGTATGGTTATGGTCTTCATTTATCCAAACCTTATTCGCTGGCAATTTTCATCTAGAATCAAACTAAGTCGGCTCTCTTTTCCTGGTGTCACATCGGCTCTTTTCTCCTCTTTACAGGGTTCGGGTCATGATTGCGGTTACACCAAAACTCGCAGGTTTTAGTAAACAGATACATCGCTATATTTAAGCACATGCCACAAAACACACGGGAGCGTTGACCTTCTACACCGTCACTTACAGGTTTTAGTAAACAGATACATCGCTAGATTTAAGCACATGCCACAAAACACACGGGAGCGTTGACCTTCTACACCGTCATTAACAGGAAGCCAACAATCTCCTCCAAGGCGAGCCTAGTGTGTTTCAAGCTTGAGACCTTTGGCTCTGATACATCGCTAGATTTAAGCACATGCCACAAAACACACGGGAGCGTTGACCTTCTACACCGTCATTAACAGGAAGCCAACAATCTCCTCCAAGGCGAGCCTAGTGTGTTTCAAGCTTGAGACCTTTGGCTCTGATACCACTTGTTGAAGTCACGATACAAGTATTAAGCAGATGCCATGAAGCACACGGGGAGCATTGACCTCCTACACCGCCATTAACGGAGATCCAACATACAATTCTACCATACTTACTCAACCAACTGCTTCTCATCTCTGTGGGTGAGAAGTATTGGGCAAAGGTTTTCCAGCCATTGGACATCGAATCTGCGTATTACGAACTTCCTTGGTTCGGACAGAAATACGTCTATAGATTTTATAAACATTACCATGTTAACTTATGTATAATTCCTATATGGTTTTCTGTTCACCGGTTTAATTCTGAATTGATCAGGACCATTCAAACATCATGATTGTATATATTTTTCTCTTTTAAATCACTGGGTTAATATACCATTGTCATATGTCTAATTACTTGGAAGATAATTTGCAATATATTAGTGTATTTTATTACTTCTGCAGTATATGGATAGTATATGCATAGTTTATTTTATTCTTTCTATGTTCGCATTCCCTTGTACACCATTGTTGTTTATATAGTTTTCATGGTTCATGGTTACTATGAATATAGTTTCAATTAAATTTATTTGCGGTTATTAGGATTACTTTTCCAAATAATTTAATTTTTTTAGACTAGATGTTCAATCCAAGCCTAACCTGGTTTATTTTCTTTCAATTTATTCTCTGCAAGATGTAATTCTATTATTAATACAATATTCAATAGCAATTAATGAACCGGGTTATTTGCATTTTTTATTAACTCAATTTTACTTACTTTATTTTCCTTTAGAAAGTCCAATGGCATAAACATACACATATTACTATCGAATTCTGCACATATTACTATCGAATTCTGCAATTTAGAATGATCGACAATGAGGAGTAAGCCTTTGTTCATGCATGTACACATACATCAATCTATGTACATGAAAACTATAACTTAATGCATCTAATAGGATTTTCCTTATAATAATTATGACTAATATATACTCTGGTTATTCTTTATTAGAATTTTCCATAATGGTTAATATACTATGATGTAGTTCTACATGCACCTTTGCCATTATCCATAATGTTTCATACTCCATGATGTGGTTCTA
>APFE031359967.1:0-19593 GCA_000404065.3 Pinus taeda | reverse complement strand
TCCTTATCTTTCTCACTGACTCCATAGCCCAATGGTAGCAAGCCCTCATCTTTTCAACCTACAAACACACAAAACCAAGATAGAGTTAGCCATCTATATTATCATTAATCAATATCATTAATCTTTGAGAGAGCCCTCTCAGGTTAGGGAGGAGGCTAATCCTTAGCCAAGAGTCTGGTCTGAAATAGTTACATAGAGTCTAACTGATTAGCAGCCATCAGTACTGATTTTGTGATAACATTTTGGTGCGTCTGCCGGGAGTCTGAAGATTACTCATTCCCGAAAATATGAGACTGAACTTCTGAAGGTAGCAGGAGCTCAGAGGAATTTTTGAGGCTGCAAATCTACCTTGGCGACTCCATTGTCGAAGAATTCGAAATTCATAGATTCATGGTGATTCCACTGGAGTTATGAAGGACCCAGATGCTACCATTCTTATTTCAAGGTATGCATGCATAGATTTTTCAAGAATTCATGGTTTCCCAAATCATTTTCCCAAGGATGCATATTTTCTAAGGAATGGTCCAAAATTCAATGGAGAAGACTTGAGTTTAACGCTGAAGCATATATTAGATTTCTGTCATTTTGCTGAGCTTATTAGAGTTAAACAAGAGGATGTTTGCATTATGTTGTTCTATGATTCATTTCAAGGGAAATGTAAACAGTGGATTGAAAGTTTTCCTGCCAAATCCATTAAGTCATTTGAAGACTTTTGGTATATGTTTGTGGACGAATGGATAGATAGATCAGAGGAGTTGGCAAATTCTCCTTCAGTTCAAGGTTTCAAACAATGGAATAATGATCATAGTAATGGAGATACAAATGAAAATTTTTCTTTGTCCTTGTCTTCATATCTAAAATCATTTGAGTGCAAGTCAGAAAATAAGATGAAATTTTTGGATGAAGTTGCTAAGGACATTGAGAAAGACATTGAAGATTTAGAAGGTCAAATTCAGGCATATAGTTTTCATAATCATGATCATTATTTTCAAAAGCTTTCTGTGACAGAACACAAGGAAAGAATGCTGGTTCCTTTCTCTTTTACAATTGAGGAAGAGTTCACTGATGTTGAAGATCAATTTGTGCAGCCAGAAAGTTACATGAATCATCAAGCTGATCATGTATTCTGGGATCCTATAGCTGAATACATGGAAGAGTTTTACTCTCCAGTGTTTCAGCTTTTCTATGAAAATCAGAAGCCATTTCAGTGGCAGTGGTCATCACACCATCATATTAGCTCTGAATTCCGATGCAGTCAAAGAAATCAGATATCAGATAAAACAGAGGATTGGCTATATTGGAAATTTCATATTGATTGAGCAGAAAGAAGTTGAAATTGTTAGGGTAGGTAGGTAGGCAAATACAAATAAGCTCAAGGTCAACTGAGCATTTTTTAGTAGATGTAGCTTTCTTTCTCCTACAGTCATGCTTGTCAAGCAAATTTCTGTTTGTCACAAATGGATAAGGCAATGGATCTGCATGTTCTTAGTGTACCACAAGGGCACACTATCCCAAGTGGAGCCACTGTTATCACTGACAAAATTTCGATGCTAAATGTCTGCAAATAAGCACATAAACCCTTTTAGCAGTTTTGAAGCACAAAATGTTTAGGTGATTTCAGTAGCGCATAATTCATAATTTGCACTGGCTGCGCTACGGAATTGGGGATTTGTCTGAAACCATTGCTCACTCATATCACTTTTGTCTCCTATGAGTTCTGTGGGAATATGATATATGCATAGAAAAGCCTGTTTCGGCAAATTGATGGTGAAGTTTTTAATTCATCTGAGTTATGGCTACAGGCTTGCTTGCCTTCTAGTGAGAGTTTAAAGCTTGTTAACCAGGATAAAAATCCTCAATCAGTTCCACTGTCAATGACAGCTGAAGTTAATAGAAAGGTGGCTTTTGAAAAAGGTGCCAATTATAAGAAGGAAAGCACACAGGTGTATAATAGAAGAAAGGTTTCCAGTTGGAGAGTGAAGTCTCTACCTTAAATATAAAAATATATGATCTATGTTGAAGAACTGGAGGAGAACGGATCAAACACTGAAACTATATGAAGGTGATACTGGAGTTGCTTATTCTTGGTGAGGGTATATTAATGCACAATTAATATAACTGTCACAGCTTTAGTTTCATCTCTGGTGTTGCTCTGCTTCTAGTGGGCCTGGATAGTACCCTAGTGGAGTCATGCAAGAACACAAGCATCACTTCGCTGCTAGCAAGCCTAGTCAGTACCCTAGCGAAGTTAATTGCATCACCTCTCTGCGCAAGAATCCTTTCTCTTCTTTCACCGTTATTTTATTTTTCATTTTTCATTATTTCATTTCAAAGAACTATGCATAGACACTTATTCATTTCAGAGGTGGGAGAGAGATCCCTACTTATTGAGAGAATAAGAGGTTGTCCCTTCATATAAGTATGTTATATATATCTCTCACATACTTATTAAGGTTTTCCCCTTCACCTTACTCTACTTGACTAAGCTAACAAGGCTTAACCCAAAAAAATGATTAGAGTACGTGGTACTAATTAAAAGCGCAAATGTTGTGTCTTCACCAAGACTCACTCTAAATAGAACATACTTTCCATCAGGGTATCAGTGACTAAAGAAAACAAGCTCTTCATAGAGAGAGAGGACAACATATAACCAAGTTTTGATAGATGTACAAGCCCTCTTTTATTTCACCTTACTTGTCTCCAGAGCCACACATGATTTGATGTGAAACTAAACCAATGGGTGCATAACAAGAAAACAAACACAAACAAGAAAAGAGTAGAAGTAAATGAAATAAAAACATGCTAGCAAAGAAAAAATAAAAGAAAAGAAAACAACATTCAAACACTACTCCTACTCCTACACTAAAAAATGCATCAACCCACTCATGTAAAGTGATATTTCCAATGCAGACACCGGCACATTGGTTGACTCGTGTTGGTGAAGGTCTGGTTAATAAGAAAGATAAGCATGTAAGCCAACAAATAAGAAATATAAAAGAGTGAAGACCGACACGCTCTGAGATTAAAATCATCCATAGAAAAGAAATGAGTAAAAGTGCCAAATAAGCATTATGTAGACATATCATGGTGATGGAACACACTATGTGCAGACAATGAGCATGTACACACTTTTGACCATGGAAAATGAGAAAACATAAAAAAGAAAGAAAAATTATGTTTCGCAAGAGTGTTTGTTGTGTATGATTCTTCAAATGCATGAGTGATGGGATCATGTGATACAAGTGGAGGATGTGAAATTTGTGGATGAAGTTTATCTTCAATGCAAATAGGAAAGTGATGAGGATGCTTGGGTGTTTCAACAAATTTATGATCTGAAGTGGAATCAACCTCACAATAGTGAGGACCTAACATAACCATCAGATTAGGCTGAAGTGCCCTGACAGATTCTAGGGTTTCCACTTCTTCAACAAGTAGATCATCAAATACTGGTGGCTTATAAAGATCAATAGAAAATGAATCAACATCGTGATCGTATAAATGAGTAAAGGGATCATGACCACCACGATCAAAAAATTCGATATGTTCATCAACATCCTCATGATTTGACGAATCATATAAAGGGGTTGATGAAAAACAAGAATGTTCACCCTCTGAGTTTCTAGAAAGAAAAGATAATAGATTGGGAGGGTTTTCAAAGAAATGTGTCTCCTCACCACAATGTAATGACAGACTGACATCCGATGCTCTTTGTGAATGATTGGAAATAGAAACATCTATGGAAAAAATTTTACAAGGAAAATTAAAAATGGAAAAATCACAAAAGATGTCAGGAAATAGTGAATGAGGTGCGAACATGAGGAGGTCATTCTTCACCGCGGGTTCTTCTTCAGATTCCCACACATACTCATCATAAATGACAGTGTATTTTGGCTGCTCAACGCCAACTCCGTCGATAACTTGATCCTCATGAAAAATGAATGTGGATTTTGGAATAGGAGAACACAACACAATATAATCTGAAGGATCAACAAAATGAGAGGATAGAGGTTGAGAAAACAAGTTCATGTGAACAATAATAGGATTTCAAGCCAAATCTGTGCATATGTTTAGAGCAGGTGAGGTGATAGGATGTGACAGTTCAACAAATGTGCATGCACATTCTCTCGCCTCACGCTGCAAAGGTAGAGCTACTTGATAAGAGGTAAACGGAAGGTCACTTATGACATCAACCTTGTCCATCTTAGATTTGGCAACTCTAACACTGAGGTATGTTGGGAGGGCTTCGAACAATTCTAAGGTATGTGGATTTTCAGATATGTGAAGAAGATATTGAAATCTTTCATTAAGAAATTTCGAATCAATTTCATCTTTAGGAATTTGAAATGAAAGATTACGAAACAGTTTGTGAAATTTCTCAACGAATTCATTAGGTGCTTTCCATATTTCATAATTTTTTTATTCAGTGCTCTATGATTGTATCAATTGAAATCACATGCAAACTCTCAGATCAATTGATCACAAGAGTGAATAGATGTTGCAGGCAATGTGACACACCATTGTAGTGTGTTTCCTCAAAACGTGAATGCGAACAACAAGAACACAATGTGATCTTCGTGGATTTCATTCCTTTTACAAAAATCCATGAAGGCAACATCTTGACTAAGAAAATTTGATCTTCCTTCACCATAATACAAGTTACATGACAAGTCATTGAAGACATCCTCTGAAAAGTCAAAATCACGTCCGTGAGAAAGGCATGTCAGAGGTTGAATTGTAATGTTAGTCATGAAATATGTGTAGAGATTCAAAATAGGCTTTGAGGACTCAACTTGTCATCTCACCCTCCTTCTAGCACTAGAAATGTTTATGGTGCTAGACCCACCAACATGTCAAGGGATATTCCTGGTAAGAAGTCCCAACTAGACCTCAAACTATTTGGAGTAGGAGTCCCAGCATTGGGTAGTAAGGCTATGCCTTAACTATGATATGCGCAGAGGTAAGTGTGATAACTTTGTCAAAAGCAAGTGTGTGACCTTACAGCGAGTCAAGTGAGATGCATGGGGGTTCTAACACAAGTAGGGGAAAAATAAATTTTATCCCTTAGAAGCCTACAAAAGTACATAGCCTAAAAGGAACACATGAGCTGAATGACATCACAAGCTAGAAATGAGAATAGTCCACAATCCCAAGTAATGGGTTAAACCAACAACACGACTTCAACAAGATTCATACAATCATATACAAAATAGTTCATACAAAAATTCGTAAGTTAAACAACATACATTTCTAAATTTACCAGAATAGTCAAACTACAATAACAACATATGCATGAAGACGAGCTAGCCCTGTTATATACTATATATATATATATATATATATATATATATATAATATATATATAAAGTGAAATTTCCATCCATACACACACCATTGACAACCACTAGCCCCAATAGTGGAACATTATAGTCAACACCGACTTCTCCTCCAAAGAGATGTTCTCTCTCTACACTGTGGAGAAGCCAAAGCTCATCACAATACTCTCCAAGCCTTCTCTAAGCAATTCCTAGCCAAAAGCTTGCCTCCCAAAAGCTTTTTCTATGAGTTATGAGGTTGTATATATAACAAAGGGTGGGGTGACCCTTGACATTCCCCTTTGTGACTCTTGGACTACCCTCATGACTCTTCAACTTCATTACAAATAACTCTTTACATTACATATAATTGTTTGCATTCCACTAATGACTCTTGGAATTTCACTTTACATCATGTTTACAATAACAATACATTTTCCACATATACACATGTGGGACAAAAATAGGCTTGATTCAGCTAGATAAGACAACACTAAGACTCAGAGAATTGTGGAAATACCAACTCATCAACATCCTCTTCATGATCTTTGATGACAAACTGATGCTAAGATTGGTAGTGCACAATAGTGTCCACATACTATTTGATGATGTCTTTCTGGGAATGAACTCTTGCTCCAACACTTTCGAGTATACTGATCTAGAACCTCTATCCAAATCATCCTATAACATGTGCAGCTCAGTCCTTAGCACGTTTGGACCGACAAAATATCTCTGCATGTTCTCTATGTTGGTGGTCATGTGCATCAATTGATCAAAGTACATGTCAAGCTCCAATTGAACTTGGTTGTTCTCTTCGGCTTCAGTAAGTGTTCCAATTGATGGGGTGATGTACTTTCTCATCATGACATCTAAGCTCCTGAATAACCATGCATACGAATCCTCAACATTGGTGATGAGCATTGGGAGTTCCTCATTGTTCTGAATCAGACTCTGGATGTGTGATTTTTCCAAATCTACCTGCGTCTTCATCATTTTGTGCAAGTGAAGTGGGTCTCCCTTGTACCTCATTTTCCATGTCTATACATGATCAACAATGGCATGTATGTCTGTGAGTGTGCGTGCTATCTTGATGCAACACTCTTGATGACTATGTAGATGGAAAGTTTCCTGGTGCACAATGACGAACCTGTCATACAATCTTCACATGACTGTCTCAAGAGCCAACACTTCAACATGTATCACTTTCTTCATCTATGCGTTGGCGGATCCTGTTGATTATTCCTCTCTCTGCTTGGCAGCTTGCAATTCCTTAGTCATCTGCTCATTTTATGCTATCAAGAACTTCACACTTGAGCTCATGTCTTTGACATAAGCCTTCATAGCATTGGCCAAGGCAGCTGGATGTCTTCACACATTTGACACAATCACTCATTCTTGAAAGTTCACATGTGATGCATTCTCATTTGGGATGCGCTCTTTGCGTGTCTGTACAACTTTGTTTTGTGACTCATCAAAGGCTATGTTGTATAGATCTATTCCCAGATCATTTGCAATGAGAACAGTCTGTCCTTCTTCACTTGGGACTTTCTCTAATTCCAAAGCTGGTGAATCCTGTGGGTGGCTTCAGTTGCTTTTGGCATGATTTCAATATCTTGATATTGTTCCGATTGTACCATCTTCATTTCCATTGGTTCTACTATCGGTTCATCCTACTAATAAAGTTCTTGTTCTTGCGGCTGCTCACCCTGTTCATCATCTTTTGGTCATGGATCTGAGTCTTCAACCTGTATCGATGTAGTTTGCGCTGTCTGAGTGCCTTGCACTTCCTCATGTTCATATTCTTATTCCTGTCCTTGCTGCACTTCCTTCTCTCTTCTCCACAACTCTTGTTCTTCTTTGTGATTCTGCTCTACTTCCTGCAAATTCCTCTCCATCTCTTCCAGTATTTTCTTATCTCTTATTTTATGTGCTCCTCTCCTGTCGCATTGTCGCCTCTTTGCTTTTATCTTCAAAGCTACTCTTTCAACAAGTGGATCTCCTTAAACTTGTAGCTTTTCTCTTCCTGTGTGATTTTGGAAATCTTCCTCTTACCTTTGTCTTTTGTTGGTTTATTGCTTCTCCCTATGGTGCTACTTCCTTGAGTGGTGCTAGCCACTCTACTACCATACTGACCAGTTCATTGAGCCTAGAGTAGTTATAAAAATATCTCCAAGGGTCTTAGTTTATCCAATGACACACCCCATGGATCCAAGGATAGTACACCCTCATCTAGTGGTACCTACATAATCCATGTGGATCTTATGAATTGAAACTCTTGATGCCAAACTTAAACTTCTTGAAGTCCTCAACCTCGACATCTGCTTCTTTCAAACTTTGGATCCTGTCTAACCCAATTCACAAAGGAATCATAGGCCATGGTTCCTTCTTTTTCCTATGCAATCTAGCTAATAACCCTATCAAGGTGTGGTATGCAACCTCTTGCACGACCAACTTGTCCATGGTAAACTTCAGCAAAAAATGCAGATTTTTCTCCACATTGTACATCCTGATGAATGTGCCATTAGGTGAGGCCTACCAATCTAAAATGTTCAACAATACCTCCATTACTGCCTAGGACATGCAAGGCAGATCTTGTTCAAAGATCATCATGTACAGAGGGGAAACGAAGTGGTCAAATATTCTAGCCATGACTCCTCAGTAATTGCACTCTGAGAGCAGCCTACAATATACGTTCACAACATTTTTTGAAGGTTTTCATGCCCAAAAGATGCCAGGAAACTGTTGACGGGCACAGATTGCATCGAGTAGGTAGGCACACATGAAGAATATTTCTTTTTGATCCTTGGGTGGACTTGAATCATTTGATACATGCATTTTTGGTTGAACAACCAACATGTCAAACCAGATGAAAGGATTTCCTTCACTTGCCAACTAATCCAATGGAATCACCCACCTATGCAGGAAGGTCTCCATACTCTCTTGGCCATACAGGTCACAAGAAAAGATGACCAAGAGTTGGTAAGCCTTCCTTTGTCTCTTTATCTTGTATATCTAGTTGGGTGTCATCCTGAACTTTGATGGCTCCGTTACCCAACGCTTCAAGATGTCTCTTGTGTTCTCGTTGTTGTTGGGAATGTAGAACGGTGTAGCCATCCTATTCACTGATTGCAACAAATGATACATTTGTTGATAATATTCTTCCACGAAGGTAGCAAACTCTACTCCACTGACACTAATAAATATCATTGTCTTTGGATCAGTGTGTGAGATAATCTAGTGGATCATGTCTACGCACGGGAAGATGGGATACCTACATGCAACCTTGTACAATCTTAACTTATGAATGTTGACATAGACATGACTGTCCTCGAGTTTCTCCTCAAAATTACCTGTGAATAAACTGTTGATGTTTTTCCATGTGATCTTGGTGTCTTTCTCAATGAATAGATGTGTGTCTTCATAAATGGTCAAGCTCATAGACACCTTTTCAACCAGATCTCCAGTACTACTTTCAACTATTTCCTTTGATCCATCTCTCTTAGAGGCTATGTTACCTATACTGCTAAGAAGTTGTTGAACACCTGTAGTACCTGAAGATAGAGAAGACACTCACAGAAAGCCAATGTCAGTGGAAAAACATAAAACAACTCGGGAATTGATCATGCAGAAAACTGGTTGACTGTTGGGAAATATTGCACAACATTGACTCTAAGAGGCTGGGAGGCTATCAGTTGGAACTACAAATTGTGCAATTATAGCTACAAGTGAGGCCTAATGTTGACTTGAAATTCACAGAGTGCAATCGAGAGAGGCTGAATATGGAATGGAACTGCACAATAGGCAGTTCAATCTAGCTAGGTTGTTGGCTAGAACTACACATTGCAAAGTCCTAATGGGCAGGACTGGGAACTATCTACCATAACTGTGCAAAACATAGTTTGGAGCCAGTGTTAGGTAGCCTATGTATAATTCCTAGAGGCAAGGCAAAGCCTTGACTTCTGGGAACGCGCAATGCATGCTAGGTGAAGCACGATCTAGGCCAAGGCAGCCCAGATTTGCCTAAGGGCAACCTAAAAATGAGAAGGACTGAATGAGTGTGCATACATGGTGCAGATCTGAGTGAATATACATGCATGCAATGCAAGCAAGTGCATAAATAGTTCAAATGTAAAAATAATGAAGCTCATGAAGAGAGTCGCTGCAATGATGACTGTTAGTGTAGAAACAAGATCATGCATGCAGCATTAAGGAAACACAATGAAAAACTTGAAACAACACTTCTACAAGTTAAAATACATTGAAACATTGGTGTTCATTCAATAAAATAAGGAAAACAACACTCACACAAGCCAAGAAATCCAAAGTGATAGAAAAAGTGACAAAAGACATGAAAAGCAAAACTTACCCGGAAAAGTGTCGACTATGCTGAAGGTTCCTAGATAACACAAGAATGTGAGAGCTCCAAGATAAAATGTGAAGAATGAGATCTAGGGAGTCCATTAAATATATTTTTTAGATTTAGGGTTTATGATGCACATGCCACAAATCTAGGAAAAAGCGATACTTGGTGGGAAGTTTCTAAAATTGATTTTTCATGTAACTCCCAGTGCTAAAAATAGATCCCTAAAATCTAGGGATGCTTTTCCTATTTTTGCATTTTTCTTTTTTGGGAAAAGATGCCATGCATGAAATAAACAATTTCATTGTTCTGGGGGGCACCATGCAACCTACCAACACATGCAACAAACAACCACTGAAGGGAAGCTTCTATGTTCTTTCTGGGCTAAGTGGCTCTAGCTGTCTCAAGTTATACTCAATTTCCCAGAGCAAGGTTGGTTGTCTGCTGCTTCAGTAAAGTTTTGAGCCTCATCTCACTTCCAGGATGATCTGTGCAATTTTCTAGAGCAAGGCTAGGCTGCGTGATGTGCGTAATTTCTATGAGCAAGGTTGCTGGCCTACTCTGTGCAGTTTTCCAGAGCAAGGTTGGTTGCCTACTCTACGTAATTTTTAAGTGCAAGGCAGTTGTTGGGCTGTCCTGCGCAATTCCTTAGGGAAAGGAAAATTTCCCTCTAACATTGCACAATTTCCAAGACAGCACAAAGACCGGATGTGAACCAAGTTGTTGGGCTAGCTTGTAGTTAGTTGATAGAACAAGTGAACACTAGCTATTAAATGAAAGACAATTATTTCAAAGAGGGGGGCTCCAAAATGAAGTGAAGGAAAAATTTTGGAGGGTGGTTGTAGCCGCTACAACATAAGGGTTTGAAAATGGAACTCATCAAACCTTGAAATGTGGAAGGTTCATTAGTAAGGCCAACAGGCATGACCAAAAATTCAAAATGACCCTCAAGAGTTCTGAATTTTGTTTTTGAAATGTCTTTAATCTTCATTCTAATTTCATGATAACATGAATGAAGATCCAACTTGATGAAGTAAATTTCTCCATGTAATTCATCCAACAATTCATCAATGACAAGAATGGGAAACTTATCTTTAATATTTATCTTGTTGAGCTCCCTTATAATCTAGACGCATATGCCATGATCCATCCTTCTTGTGCAACAATACTACTAGAGCAGAGAAAGAACTTTGACTAGGTTGAATTATACTAGCCTCTAGAATTTCTACAACCATACATTCAATTTCACTCTTTTGGGCATAAGGATACTTGTGAGGCCTGATGTTTGGAGGAACACTTCTTGGAATCAAGTGAATCAAATGATCATGATCACCAATAGGCGGAAGGCCTTTGGGAGACTCAAACACCTTGGAATAATTTTCTAAAACATTTTATAGATCTAAATAAACAGATGATTTCGATGTTTGAAACGCTAGTGAGCATAATTGTGAAATCATTCCCCATTATTCTTTATTCATAATCGTGGTCAAGCCCTTAGAATTGATTATCTTTCATGGTTTCTCTATGATATCCCTTAATTCAACTTCCTTTCCTTCCAAGAAAAAATTCAAGAAAAGTTCTTGAAAATTGAAAGCTATTGTCCACAATATTCACCATTAGACTCCTAATACAACATCAACAACACCCATTGGAATGGAAATAATTGGACTATTCAATGCATACTCCCCCATGGTTATCTTGATATTATGGCATTTTCCTGAGCAATTTATAGTTCTTCCATTTGCAACCATCACTTTACACTCCAGTGACAGACATAGGAAGCAATTCAATTCCTTGGCTATCTTAAAATGAATAAAATTATGGGTACTACCCAAATCAATTAGCACTATTACTTTTTTCTTATTGATAAATCCTTCTATCTTTAGAGTTTGAGGATTGGTAATTCCTTCCAATGCATTACAAGATATGGTTGGATGCATTTCTTCTTTCTTTGGGATTGGTTCCTTGTGTATATCCTCCTCTTTTGATGTTTCTTGTTCATTTTCTTCCTCCTCTTCACAACCTATGTAGAATAATTTCTTCTCATCACACATATGACCTTTAGTGTATTTTCTATCTCAACTGTAACAAAGTCCTTTTTCTCTTTTTTTCCTTCAATTTTTGTGGTCTTGACCTTTCAGGTTGTGGAAGGCTAGGAATAGCAACACTTCCATCTTTATAGTTGTGAGTGGTAGGATTTCTTGTTGCCGTAATTTTGCTTTCAACTTTTCTTGCCACCATAAATGCCTTCTCCAATGAATCTAGTTCCTAAAGGCAAACCTCATGTTGGATGTTATCCTTTAAGGTTCCTATGAAGACATTAATACTATGCTCCTATGGAATATCATTTACCCTAATATTCAACTTTTGGACGTCCTGTATGTTATAGTGTTTTCTTCTCAAAGATGTATGGAAGGAACCCACTTAAGATTGTGGATGACAAAGAATCTCAACAATATAAATGGCTGCTAAACATTGTAGATTTGTGGAAACTGATAGAAACAAAACCTACCAAAATTTTGATCTATGCCACAATCATAGTTAAACAACAAAAATAAATAGTAATAACTCCAATCATCCAATGGAAACCAGATATACAAAGAATATTTTTATTATAACACATGTGAAGGGAACAAATAAATGTTACCATTCCCCCTCTATGGGATGGGTTCTTGGCTATCCTCAAACGTCTTCAACTTATGTAGAGTCTCTCTCCTCTATAATGTGTAATCTCAGCAACAATATTGTGTGTGACAATGAAAATAATCAGAGTTACAACAGTGAGTGCAACAATGAAAATAATCAAAAGTGAATAATGAATGGAAAACCCTTCTATTTATAACAAAATATTGAGTTATATCTAATGTGATCAATAATAAAATATTATTAACCCATTCTTGGATATCATTTGAATTTATTATATTTGGTAAGGGAGGGACAACGTGTTTTAAACTTTTATTTAGAAATAATAAAAAAATAAATGATTTATTTATCTCTCAAGGAATTGGTTAAGGAATTAATAAATAAATAAATTTTATTGAATTATTCCTAAGGGGATTTAGTCAAATTTAACCAAATAATAATAAACATTAATTAGTGATTAATTAATTATTCTTATAGTAAAATAAGGGATAAAATTGATTTTTTCATTTCTTTTCATGATTGAGTCAAATATGACAAGGCATAATATTGAAAATGGTTTAATATTTCATTTCTGAAGAACAAATTTAAATAGTGATTTATTTAATTATTCTTCATGGGTTTAATTATAAATTACTTAACAAAGGTGGTTTATTAAGTAATTTCTCACAGTGAAAGCAATTTTACTATGGTAAAATTGGCTTTACATGGTGTACTTCAATAAATCTAGTAAATTAGGCTAGATGATCAATTTTTTGGTGATAACACTCTATGCGCTCCATTATTGAACCCTTTTATTTGAATAGATTTATCAGTTGGTTAAAGAAGGTGTTGTTAGACTTTGTATCCTCATCATGTGCTATTATTTCCTCTGTAAAAATTGACCAAGTGAAAAGTGGTTTATGCAAACAAAGCCACTGATACCATACAAATTGATTGGGTTCTAAATATAAAGTTTCTATGCATACCTTTTGTGTGTGTTGCACATTATGGATATCGAAATATTTCTCCATCTGCAGTATCCATGTTACCAGATCCTTTCCATCAAAATTCTTCATATTGATCTTTGGAATATGGTGGGCCTTCAATCCAAAGTTATATTCTATGGAATCATGATAAACATTCCTTTCATTCTCATCATGAGTTTCATCTAATATATTTTTGCCATAGGAAGCATTTCTTGTACTAACTTTGTCAAACCTTCCATGTCTACTTTTAAACCATTCTTCAAATATTCCATGTTGCCTTTCATTTTTTCTTCTATACCATCTTTTTTAGCTTCCATACCACTCTTCAAACCATCTATCTTATCTTCCATTTCATCTTTGGTTACCCTTTGCGAGAGTGAAATTTGTTGCACTTGGTCTTGTAATTTTGATATATCATGTTGCATTTCTTCCTCTTCTTCATGCATCATAGTAGAGATTTCCAGTTTCTTACTAGATGTTTCCATTTTATGCTTCGATTCATTTTGGAATCAAACAATGATATTTATGATTTACTATGCCCTTGAATCACTTCAAACTGATTTTTGAAACAAAACTTATGCCAATTTAAAAAAAAAATACACAAGTTTTTTTGGTTTTGTAGGAGCTCGATATTGAAACTGTTGCATCTCCGTAAATTCAAACCTACAAGGTCTTATATTTGGTCCTGTGGTATCAATTTGAGTCATCATTCCAATGAAACAATTCCAACCAAATTTGGATTCTTCAAGATGAAGATAGGTCCAATCTCCCACAATGACCTCATTATGGACTAGTTCAGTAGAGCGAACTTGTATGGAGTTCCACGTGTTATTTTTTCGACCTTTAGCTTTGAAAACAATTCAAAATATACTAAAGTCCATGTAATTTTTTTTAATGTTTATGAAATTCAAATTCGTGCTCATAGAGGAAGATATGACGATTTTCCCAAGGTTGCCTATTTGAGACGAAATTATGGAGCATGAAAAAACCCTAACTTCCACAGATCATATCCTCGAAACTATAGGAAACCAAGATTTGAATTTTGTACACAAGGTTCACCAATATTTCAGCTTCTTGTGATTTTAATTTAAGCTTTTGAAGCTTCGTAGACAAAAAGTTATAGAAAAAATTTCAAGATGACCTATATGAAGAAGTGAAACCCTAGAATCCAAAGCTTTGATACCAAATGTTATGCAACCATCTCACAAAAATATAGATCAGTGACTTAAAAAGTATCCTCTTCGAGGGGGAAACCTCCTTTATGTTACATAAATGAACAATTATTGGATGATACAAACGACAAGACCTCCTTTGTATATAGAGGAGTCTAAGGCGTCACAATATAATCTCAGCCTACATAACAATAATAATGTAAGGGCACAACAATAACAATATTGGGATTCTATGGGGTGCAAAAATAACAATATGGGGGCTACATGGGCACAAAAATAATAATAAGGGGGATACACTATTATTATAAGGACCTAACAGGGACATGGTGCATTGGGCCTAAAAATGACTAAAATGAGACAGTTTCAGGCATAAACTCAAGGATATGAGAGAGGCATACTTAGGGATTTGTGTAGGGAGGTTAAAAAAGTGTTCAAAGGAAGTGAATGATCCTTTTTGAAGGCATATTCACGAGATGTGACCATATGGCCTATAACACTAGGGAACTAAAAAATGCGTGTGTGAATTTTTTTTTAAGCTATCAAAGATGTACCCATTTATTCAAATGTGGTAAGGAATGTTTTTTTGAGGAGGCCTATTTAAAGAGAAAGTGATCCCCGAATTGTTCCTATCATGGGTAAATTAACATATTTTATACTGCATGGGTCCTCGCTACAAAGTATTATGATCCTTGCATCCTAGTGATTAACGTGTAAGTCAATAACACTTATACTAAGCACACAAATAAACATAGTTGTTGTTATAAATATTATAAAATTTGGGACCATGGAAGCTCTATATCTCTTCAAATTAAGATGAACACCCACCACACTTCAATTTGTTAATAGGTCAATAGTTAAACTAGAGTGAATTTTGAAAGATATTATTATTTCCATAGACTTGTGGGAATATCCCACTGATTTTATTATCCTCCAAAAAAAATCCTCGTTGGGGAGATACACAACTGTCCTTGGATGACCATCGCTAGCCATTGAAACTTTATACATTTCTTATGGATTTGGGAGCATGAACATCTCCCATGGGACCTCTACTGAACAAGTGACCCTATACCCTCTTGGAAAACCTAGTATAGATATTGAAATAATGTTTTATGTTGTCAAAGAGGGAATAGATGAAGAAGTAGACTACTAGGCTTTCTATATTAATCAATATTTTTCTATTAGAGAAAAGAATAAGGATGAAGAAATTAGTGATTTCATTGCTTCCTCTTCCTCTTCCTTCAATACACATATTCTTGAACACTTTCTACATCATAAAGTCTAGGTTTATCCTTCCTCAATAGATGCCTCACATTTAGAACATGATTCGTTAACTAAACAAAACCAATAATATACCATAGATTTGTTCAAAATTATCCCCAAGAAAATATTGACAATCGATAATGGGTTGACAAAACAAGAAAAGGGAAACTAGTTGATGTGTTGCAAACACATATTGATTCCTTTGCTTTAGATTACTTTGATTAGATTACTTTGATATGAAGGGGATCCTCCATGATTTATGTACAAATCCGATATATGTTAAGGAAGTATCAAGATCCATCCACCAACCCCAACATTGTAATGTCCCTAATTAATAATTTTGCTAAGGGAAATTCTCACTTATGCAATTTTGGCAAATAATAAATATTTTCAGATAAATAAAATTAGGAGAAATAAGTTGTGGAGGTATTAAATAAATTTTGTAACTTAGGAAAAGAACAAAATTAAAGTGAATATAAGTTGTGGAGATTCCCAAAAAGGGAAATCGTGTCATGGGAAAAATCAAAGCATAGTGTAAGAGAAATCAAACCACGGTATGAGGAAGGGAAAGCGACACTAAACGCTAAGCTAGAGACTCATTTTGATCATTCTATTTCAGTATTTCATTTCTAATTTTGGAGAGTTTTCTTGAGCTTCTTAGTGAAGTCAACCACCAATGTTTAGCAACTTCGAAATTCCACCTCTACCTTCGATGAGCTTCAAATGTCACCCTAGGAGACAATTTAAAGGTTTATTATAAAATATTCACTTAGAAATTAATTATTTCTAAGTGCAGACGACAAACTCCAGAGGTTATTTGGAGAATCATCTTTCTATTGTAGGTTTCAAATATTTGCAAGAGATTTTCTATTGGTTAGAGGAGGAGTTTGGCACCATTTTTCAGAGATGTTCTTGTATCTTTTAGTTGGGCTGAATTTTCTCTTATAGAGAAAGTGCAAGGGTTGGAGAATACACTTTTTCTAGGTGCAGACGACAAACTCTAGAGGTTATTTGGAGAATCATCTTTCTATTGTAGGTTTCAAATATTTGCAAGAGATTTTCTATTGGTTAGAGGAGGAGTTTGGCACCATTTTTCAAAGATGTTCTTGTATCTTTTAGTTGGGCCGAATTTTATCTTATAGAGAAAGTGCAAGGGTTGGAGAATAGACTTTTTCATTGTTGTTTGGTGTTGATATCTTTTTAGTTTGGGGTGATAGTTATTTTCCGGAGGATATTTTTCACAATTTTTGCGCCATTTGCAAGAGAGTTTTATCATTTCTTAGCAGTTTCTCTTTGGTTGGGTGTAAAATTGTGTATCTCGAGGATTTGCTCTATTTTGGGCATTTTGTGTTAGTTGGAGTTATCCCAAATTATTTCTAGGTTTTTTTGGTTGGGTGTGAGGAGCCTATACATAATTTTGTAGAATTTTCCAAGTAGTGTTTGAGCTAGAATTATACATTCTTATAGTAGGGTGTATTACTAGTTAGTGGGCATTTTGCACCATATTATGGATTGAATTTTTGCTTGAAGTTAGGACAAACCTATTCTGGGTTTTACTAGTTTATAGGAGAGGTGTCTATGGCTATAATATCAAGTCTATCTGGGCATTATTGAGGTCACAATTTAAGTTTCTTCTCTAGTAGTAGTGGTAGTAGAAATATTATTTTCTAGGTAATTTGCACATTTTGGGGCTTTCTAGGTAAGCTAGACTTAGCCCAGGGTTTTTCTAGGTTTTGTATATTTGGGTGAGAGAAGCCTCCAATTAATCTTGCAGAATTGTTTAAGAAAATTTGATAGTATAAATCATAGTTCACCTCTAGTACTGGTAACATAATTTTCTAGGTAGTGTATTGGGATAGATTGAGCCATTTCAGTTGGATTTTTTCTTAGATATTCATCTGGGTATTGCATTCTTGCATTACCAAGCCTAGGTTCTATCATTCTACTCTATTATTCCCTGCTCTAGAGAAATTTAAATAAAATGGCTTAGATTTGTTGCTACTAGTATATGGTTTATTGATCTATTTTTTCTTGTGTAAAAATTGTGCTTACATAGTTTTATTTTCTTGTTGTAGCTTAGTACACATTTTTGGTATTCATGGTATTTCCTAGTTTGGGATACTATAAACAACAGATGAATACAACATTTACGTACATAGTCATGGAAAAACTGTAGAAATTACTTGCAATTGATTTTACTTATCCAGTTCTCGCAAGTGAGTGGGTCTCCCCTTTAGTTGTTGTATAAAAAAAGAACATGCGATGTATAATTTGTGTAGCCTATAGAAATATTTTAAAAATGAAACGAAAAGACCATTTTCCCATTATGTTTATCAACCAACTCTTAGACACCATAGCAGGGAAGAAATATTTTTCTTTCCTCGATGGATTTAGTGGTTATAACGAGATCTTAATTATGCTTGAAGACCAAGACAAGACCACATTCACTAGTCTATGGGGAATGTTCACATAACATGTTTTAACATTTAAACTGTGTTATTCTCTTGCCACCTCTCAAAGAGATATCATAGGCATATTTTTTTATTTGATTCTGTTGATGCCTCATAAATCGTTGCACCAACATTGGGGAAACCACCCGGTCCGAACCTTAGTACAGCTCCTTTTCCGTTTGGGATAGTGGCCCCGACTGGGGATAATGGGACCAGTTTCCCAGAAATAGATAAATGGGATGAATGAATACTTTGTAGATAACAGTAGCGATAAGTGGATGACTAAAACTATTAACAGAAATATAAGTGAATTAAACTATCCCGGGAATCTATTTGAACTTCTAAATCGTAGCTTTTGATGTTCTATATCCAAAAAATACAATTATATAGATGGCTGCATTCTCAAGACATAGATATTAAATCACTCAAGATTGTTGTACCTAAATAGTTAGGCGCAGCGATTAAAGCGGTGCTATACTCTATACATTCATACCATTAACACATACATGATTAAAAGATCAGGCATATCATCTAAACATCCAATAGTGGTATGAGTAAGATTTCCTGTTGTAGTACATGCATACAATTAACGATAGCAGGAATAATTACACAGCGAAATCACATACACAGAATGAATTCAAACAAAAGATAGAAATACCATTTGAATAGTAAGTCACTCCCGATATGAATCGCTATGTATAGCTTCTGCTCCAACGCATAAACATCCCTCAAACCAATGACAGTAGTGCACAATTGAATCAAGAAATTTCTCCGTTAAAGTAAAAGCGAGTGGTCGAGTTTCATAAAAAAAATAGAGGCTGAAGCACAATAGTGCAAACTTCAGTCTGTTAAGTCTTATTACAAAATTTTATGACCCCTTCTAAATACATGAAAGGGTCTATAAATACTATGCTAATCTAAATATCTACAAAAACAGAAAAGCTAACTAAGCTGATGTCAATAAATTCTTGTTGCTATTTTTGCTGGCAATCGGAGGAGCTAGATGATGAATCACTCTGTCGGCTGCTTCCCCTTGAACCTGAGTTGATTGATGGCAAGCATTGGCTCAACTTCAGGAGGTTTGTTGAGCCTAGAACTGAGCTGGGCAGCGTAGGTGGAAGGCTTCTCCAAATCAGCTTTTATAGTATACTTGCCTGTCATAGGTAGAGCCTCTGCTGCCAGCAAACGTTTATAGTCTTGACAGGGATACCTTTTAACCATGTGATTGTCCATTGTCCCATCCAATCAAGAGTGTGATTATCAGAATGAATTTAAAACATATTTTCATATTTTGTTTGGTTTCCTTTTTTCTTTGAATTCTTTTATAAGATAAAAAAGCCATTGCCCTGGTTTGGTGGCCAGCTATTGACAATGCCACTCACTGGTAGTAGTCTAACTAAACAAGCTAGCTCGTGATGAGACTCCTTGTCT
>APFE031359945.1:0-14444 GCA_000404065.3 Pinus taeda | reverse complement strand
GCATTAAACATATTTAAATAAGGATTTTGATACAAATACATATAGAATAATGTTAATCAATTATAATTGTTAATGGACCGATTATAATTGATTGAAATAATAGCAGTAATAAATTTCTTGACAGCCGAAATTTGGTTGTCAAGAAATCTGGACAGCTGAAATTTAGCTGTCAATTGACAGCCAAATTTCGGCTGCCCTAGGATTGGGGCTGAAATTTAGCTGCCAATTGACAGCCAAATTTCGGCTGCCCTAGGATTGGGACTGCTATAAAAGGGCTGAGTCTCCAAGGCTTGCAATCACTCAAGAAAATTGTCTGCTCCATTGAAGACTTGATACTCTATCAAGGATAGCCAGAGAAAAGGATTGCAAGCTCTTGGAAGGATTCAAGAGCCAACAACTCAAGTCAAGACCAGGAGCTTTAGAAGATGGAAAGTAAGTTCCACAGTGCATTATTTTCAATTTCTTACAAAGGAGTAGATCTTGGTTAGGGTTTAAAGTAATTAGGAAAACCCATAAATTAAATCTAACACCTTCATTCACATAGACAAGAATGAATTCTGAGACAAACTAGAAAAGATAAATGTGCAAGAAAAATAGAATATTACATGATTTGAAAATGACAACAAATTTCAAAATGGAATCGAATGGATTTCAGAATGGAGTTTAGATTTCACTCAACTTACCCATAGAAGATTTGGGGAATCCTGCACGAGAACAGTTCGCTGTCTCGTTACTTGCCAAGCGCAGCGACCAAGAACAATAGAATAGCAAGCACCGCGCTGTGTTTGACAGCTGCAGCATCCACCTAAAACAATGGAAAAGAAACTCAAAACATGGATATGAAACGGATCTTGCACAGTTCAGCTTCTTTCTGTGGAAGATTTATCATCGCTTTGAAAAGTCAAGTATGCCCTATGAGCTTCCTCGTTTAGCAATATAGATCATCTCAGTATGATCTTGACCCCATAATTAAACTGATAAAAAGGATCCCAATTGAATAAAATTACAATGTAAAGCTATGATATTAAACCATATAAAACATAAAATATGAATGTCAAACATACAACCACATAATTAAACTAAAAAACTTCAATTAAACTAAAAAAACTTTGATCCCATTATAATAACAAGGCTCAATGGCAGACATTATACCTGCCTACAAGACTGGAATTGAACGATTGGGTATGATAACATCTCAACGTTTTAATGAAGTTGCCAAATTTGCTTCTGTGCAAACAATTGGATCAGGTAGACTTACTATATATGTTTCTGTGAAACCAATTGGACTTGTACTTGTAGTTTTCGTAGAAATGGTATTTTTCTAGCACATGTTGGATTGCAAATTTGATGGTGCAGAATCATGTTGTATTTTTTATATATTATATTTCTTTTTTTCTCAAATGACATACTGGATTGTATTGATGATGTGGAACAATTTTTCTCCAACATATTGGATTATAAATTCGATGGTGTGCAAGCATGTTATAGCTTTTATAAAGACTATTTTAAATTTTAAATTTCCCAAAATGACATTTTCTATAAATAATATTTCTACTTTTCTACTTTTGATTAATTATATTTTAGTAATGCAACTAGGACTCGCTTCAAAAATGTCTCATATTCTTAATTGTGAATGGAAGTAGTTTGTGAATGAAGTAGTTTAACGAGCACACTAAAATTATGGGTAGCCTATATCTTAATTTGTGTCTTGGTAAAGTTATTTTTCCATAATATTCAATCCATGCACAAAATTTCCAAGGATGTCTAATCTAATATGTATTGTGTTGATTATAATAATGCATGAACAATGAAAATTATTGGTGTTGATGATAATGATGCATGATCAATGAAAATTACTTTGAGAGTGTCAATCTTGCATACAAAAGTACAATATATGTTGTCATGGTGCATCAATTTGTTGTGCATGTCCATATGAAAGGACATATACGTGCATCATATTTGCTAATTAATAATGTGACAAAGCAACTAAATTATACATAGATATGCCTCAAATTTGCTAATTAGTAGCATATCAAATTTATTTTCAATATATATAAACACAATGTGTTATCCACCAATAAGAAATATGCTCCTCTTCCTAGATGTATCCACATGCTTACTTTTGATCCATCTTTATATATTTATTGGTAGCTAAAACTAAAGAAGATACCCAGAAAGTTTCAATCCACTTCAACTAAACATTTGAACATAGGAAAGATAAAATATGAACACTTTACCCCATACTTGAAAATAAGAGTTTAGTGCATTCTAGAGAGTTTCAATCCACTTCAACTAAATATTTGAACATAGGAAAGATAAAATATGAACACTTTACCCCATACTTGAAAATAAGAGTTTAGTGCATTGGTTGCTTTCTTGAATTCCTTGGTGTGTTGAAAAGATCTCATGCATAGATGATATGCATATGCATTATTGATCGAATAATGTATAGTCCTTCGCCACGTGATTTAGAATTTTTAGGGGTTTGTTTGAGATGTTGAAAAGGAAGTATGCATGGAAAATATGACCAGTCAATCAAAAATAATAAGGAACAATTTATCAATTTTATTTGCTGGGAATAGTAAGGACCAATTTATCAATTTTATTTGTTGGATTTCTTATGCAATTTGTGGGGGAGTGTTGAATCTATAAGCCATCTCTTCTAGCTCTCAAATTGATATGTGAAAGCTATGCTCACTTGCGGTGGTAGATCTGCATAAAGAAATACACCTCAATATAAGACAAACAAGCTGAAAATGAAAAGTGGTCAAACAAACAAAGGGTGAATGCAATGGAAAATTATAGTTTCCAATATCTTCATGTTGGAATTTCCTCCACTTTCAAAGGCTAAAATGCAAGGGTCACCCAACTCTTGTCTATACACCAGAACTTGTAGGTGTCAAACCTATGTGGGAAAAACCTTTATCAATTTGTAGAACATTTGTGGATAGACACATTTTTTTCTATACAACCAAATACTTTATTGATATTTTCCCCTACCCTTGACAGTGTCAAGTTGCATATGTGCTTTGCTTTACTTCATCAACAGTGATAAGTAATGAATGCATTGGCATACTTACAAAACCTAGATGAAAAAAGCCAAGGACTTACAAAGTCCATTGGTATTGACACTTTAGCACCTATTCTTACTTGCAATTGCCCCAAGTACATAGTTATTTTTCCACATTTCTTTTATACAATGGAAAGTGCCTAAATTGGTTTATCAATTCATTGTTCTAATATTTGAGTTTTTTATGGGGTTTAATTTTTAATTACAAGATTTTGTGAAGGTTTTGTTGAAAATTGACAAAAATAATTGAGTCCAGACACGTCAAAACCATTCTCCACATTGCATTATTGGAAGGAATCATAAAGAGTATAACAACAATGTAATAATCAATAATCCAGCTAGTAATATATGATGCACTATGATGCAGGTGCTACCTTGTTGTCAAAGAATCCTCCACCTTTACTCCTTACCCCTGTTGCTATCAAATAATCCTCCGCCGATTATCATGAAAAAGGAGATTGCACATAATGATCAAGTACTAGAAGGGAGTGCACACATGAAGATTGACTACAAAAGCTCATTGATCCAAGACCAAAAGTGAATATAGGGAGCATAGTCAAGTATGAAGTTTGAAAAAAATAACCCTAACAAGTAAGTGTGATTTTAGTAGGAAACCCTTACAACGAATGTGTGGGAAGGCTGACAAATGTCTCACATGCTAACAATGTGTTCTAGGACATTGTTCAACTAGCCTAAAAATAGAAACTTAGTATATGGTATTTAGAAGTTGGAAGAATGTTGTAAAGGAAGCTAATACGCTGCCAAAAAAAACCTTAGGATATGTTGTAAAGTTAATAAGGTGCTCAAAATAAAACTTAGGATATGTTGTAAAATTAATGGAAAGAAAAGTTGCAATAAGATGTTCGTTTGGTTGCCTAATCAAATAGAAGGAAAAATTTGGTTAAACATTATCATCCCAACCTACATTGCTTAGTTGCAGTAAAACTTTGGCTAAAAAAACGATATTAAAAATAAGTCAACACAATTAATATATAGTTAGCGGCATAGCGATTGCTATATACCTACCTCGGAAGATATAATAATGATGCAATAGAATTAAAATGTAAGGCTACATGAAGTCTTTTAAATCCCAATAAAATAATAAAGTTACAATGTAAGGCTGAATTAAGTATTTTTTAGTTGTATGTGCGCATATTTTATCCTTAAAAATGAAAGATTATAAAATTATTATAAAATTAAAACTTTATTTTCCATTGAAACTTTAATTAAATACAACTCATATACGGTTACAAAATTAAAATTTATTTTTAATTGAAAATTTAATCAAATTAATGGTTCTGTGAGAAGTGCTTTTTAAATCCCATAACGAAGGTGATGTGTGATGCCACGTGATTTCATTAGTGCTCAAACTGTAGTTGACACCTTTCTTTTCTAAAATATAAATAAAATATTCCTTCAATTTAAAAAATCATGATGATGATGATGTTAATTAACATCAACTAAGACGAATGTAGCCTATCAAACTTTAAGAAAGTAAGAGATCAATTGTGACTCTTTAATATTTTATTTTTATAATCAAAAAGAAGGGAAAGAAATGTTCCTATATCACTATAGTTTTGTTGAATTAACAGGTCAAGAAGGTTTGAAGTGTGGAAAATATTTTGGTAGTGTGAGTACGACTTGGGTAATTATGTTTCGCTTCACTTCGAAGCTCATGAGAGTTATTCCTTATCTATCCAATATTCATTTTCTTTCTAGCACTAGTCAAGGTCAAAAGATAATTATGGTTCGCAAAAGTGGGGTAGATCGCCTCCTTATAATACCTTAGCTTCCTTTTTCACTATATCTCCTTATCATCCAATAGATTAGATTTAAATTTGGAGGTAATAGTATTTCTAATATTATTATTATTATCCTCTAAGATTATCTCCTCCTTTATCCCCTAATAGTCGAGCCAAGACTAGGCACCCTTATGCCATCCTCGCTTGAGTTGGAGGTGAGGGTTTTGGCTAGAGTTAGAAGAAACTTTCAGGAGCCACTTCGATTCCATGTTGTGAATCTTCTTCTTATATATCAAATACCTAAACATATCCATGATTTCAATGGGGGGGAGACTAACTTCTATCAAGGGGATACGATAGGGAGTATTTACTTGAATCTTGAAGTTGTGGGTCATAACTTTCTTTTGAATCAACTTGATCTTCCTCCATGATTCTCTAGATGAACTGCAACCCCAAACCTCATAGGGATATAAATTAACAAGGGTGACGAGAGTATCATAGAGGAACATAATGTTACTCCAAATCCAAAGATCAATCAACTTATAATTGTTTTCAAGCTCATAATAAGCTTTCCAACCTCCGTAATCCTTTTCCCAATGTTATAATTCTAGTTGAGCTGATGATGAATGTTAATACCTAGATATTTGTATGAAGAAACCTACTCCAAGTATTTTTTAGCATAGAGGAAATTATCATGGTTGATCTTTTTAGATTTAATTATCATGAGTTTAGTGTTTGTCGATATTAACAGTCATATCCATCTTAGACTAGCAATCATGGAGGATCTTAAGCTACTTGTTGAGATCATCATGGCTTCTGGATAGAAGAATGATATCATATGCATAAAGGAGAAGAGTAATGACCATGCCAGTGAGCTCAGGGCCATCACATCCTGTAGCTTCCAAACACATTTCTAGCTTGTTAATGTAAATACCAAAAATTGTAGGGGATAGGGAACATCCGTTCTTAACTCTGATATTGCATTTAATTAATTTATATCAACTCTCAATAATATTAATATTGACAACAACATTCTCGTAAAACTAAATCACAATAGCCCTGAACTAGAGAGGAACCATTATCACTTCAATTCTTCACCATAGCTTATCCCAAGGAACTATTTCAAAAGCTTTTTTAAAGTCAATAAAATAACAAAAGGCATTAGTTTTGATATTGGAACACTCCTCAACAGTTAACCTAAGAGTGAACTCAAACCTGATTAGGAACTCCAACTTGTGGAATTCATGGGATGATATTATGATGGCATAAGAGATGAAGCAGATCAAGGGGTTGAAGCTCTTTTCAATCATGGAAGTTGCTAAAAAAATCCTAGATGACCTAAAGGTAAATGAGGTATGTATGCTTATATTCAATATGATAACATCATGTTGTATGGTTGCAGGTAACATAGATCACTGCTCTGTCTTGAGAAGCATGATCAAAAGAATGGAATCTCCTCCTATGAAAGGATGTCAAAAGACATGCTTCACACTAGATGAAATCACATAATATGTCCTCATATGAGGTATGAGGTGGTTGACTACAATTGAGGAACTCTTATTGGAAGCTCCTGGGAATGAAATGTGTGAAGAATGGAAGGAAGAGATCGTGAGATATGCAACCATGGTAAAGGAAATCAACTTCTGGAAGACCAGGAATATTTGACTAGGATATCTCCACGAAATATGTGAGGAGTCTAATGGAGTCTGAAAAAAGAAAGTGACGCTTGAAAAGATATATCTTTGGGAGATGTGTCGATATGTATGCAAGATGTTGATGCAAACTTATAGATGTTACGATGAAAGACCACCACAAGGGTAATGTTGATTTTAATGTTCATTCCTTTATTTTTGAACCAATATTTGGATTGGTTTATGCAAGGCCACCAAGGGAAGATTTATGGATGTCTTCCACCACTGATGCACATGTAGTAGGATGAAATATCATTAAGTAAACATGGCATGAATAAAGTAGCATGACATGAAGGAAGGCTACATATAGACCAATGGATTGCTTTCCGATGATGACATGGCTGACTCATAGCTGAAACTGATGGATGCTCAGTGCCCTATGTAGAAGCCCCAAACATGAAGACTCCTAGATAATGAAAAACAGTTCATAAAATCATGAGGAGTTCTTGAAGAAGTTGGTTGTCTAATCATCTCCACCTGAGAAGTTGTTGTTGGCCCCTTATTAATAGGGAGTGATGCAAGAGAATTGGCTCTCAAAGATCAAGCTTGAAGTATCTAGTCAGACCTAAAGGTCTAAACGTCAGCCCAAGAAGGGTCCACTGTAAAATTTCATGTAAAACAATGTTTATTTCTTAGTAAGAATAGATAGGGAATTTAATTAGTTGTTAGGTGTCAGTTAATGATATCCCCGAAGAAATGGGATGACTCGAAAGAGTAGTTGTTGTTTGTAGTTGAATGAGTCATAAGTTAGAGATAAGGGTAGTTTTATTAAAATAGAAATTGTTGCATTAGCCTAGGAACTAATTATAGGTTTGTAAGAGTTGGTTGTGAGAGCTAGATAAGCTTAGATTGGCAGTAGAAAAAGAAGGATATGAGATCAACAAGAGAGAGGTCCAGAGGGGGAAAAATGAAGTGGCCAATTCAATTTATATCTATCCAAAGGAGATGAAAGAAATTTCAATTAAGGATATATCCACAAAAATATTAATTAATGTATTTCATTATTTTGTTATTGCCTTAGTATGGAAATAATCCAAACCTGAGTGTTGATGGCTGAATAAGGGACAGTATGAGAAAAGGCCAAGAATTAGGTGAGTCTCTGTAAAATAATTTGTTATTAATTAATTGTAGGAAGAGATTGCTTTTCATTTGATTTTCAGTATATGTGTGTGTTTCTCCATCAATTACAATGATAACTGAAATGTTAGTGATGAATGACTATAGACTTAACTCTGTGTTACAATTTTGAGAATAATATTGTGTGGGTTATAGCCAACATAGGGCAGAGACTTGGAATCTGACCCTACCATTGAAACTTCTCACTTGGAAGAGCGATTGGTTTGAAAATAAGAAACCATTGTTGGAGGAAGATTTTGCATTGAAGAAATTCAATTTTCTCAAGATAGTATTTGGTAAATGCAAAGGCATGAATTCTGTGTGAGATCTATGGAATTTGAGGAGCATTCAATGTGAGGTTGTGTGGTGTTTTCTTCAATATGGAAAAATCCTCTCGGTCACTAGATTTCCCTATGAATATGCCAATTTATTTTTAGTCTTATCACAGGTGTGGATGGTTCGTGGTCATAGGGTTAGAGATTTTAGACCCATAGGGTATTGATGGAGGTCATTGGGCTTACTATGGTGGTTTAGTGGTTGAGAGAACGCATCACCATGTTAATGACCCAAAGCCAAAATTAGAGATTGCCCTGAATTATAAGTTGGTTGAATTTTATGAGATGTATATGCAATATTGATTCAATAATTAATATTAAATATAGTCTTAGGCACCCTAAATCAACTTCAGTTTATACAGCCTTAGAATTTCATTTCTGCTACATCTTTGCACCTTATTTAAATTGTTTCTCAATTTCTGCCTTACTGCGCTTCCTTTGCAACATGTAGTCGAAATGCTAGTTAAAAAATTGTTATAAAATTAAATTAAACTAAAGTATTTGTAAAATATGTTAATTTTGAAATGAGTTATGGTTTTTGGGCATGTGGTATTGATAAGCCTTAGTATTGGCCCACAGTATTGCAATAGAATAGTTAAAAGCCTAGATCCATAACGTAATAATCAAAATCCTAGATGGCCTATGGTATTGGTAAACCATTGTATTGGCCCATAGTATTATGATTTTCTTCCCTCCTCTCACTTTTTCCCTCCCTCTCTCCATCTTTCTCTTCTAGATATTTGTCTGTGGTATTGTAAAAAATCATATTTATAAGTTAATAATATCCTTGGTGAAAAGCCCCAAGAGTTATCTCAATCGGTCAATCAAGTGCCTTGCCAATGGGAGGTCACAGGGTCTAATCCCGAAAGCTCTTGGGGTTAGGTCAGTAAAATCCCTTCCACCCCTTCCACCCCTTCCACCCTAGCATTGAACAACGGACCCCGGGGTATGTTATATATTTTAATGTGATTTGTATATTATATTTTCTTTAATCTAAAAAATTGACCCCCTTCCACCCTAGCATTAAACTCCACCCTAACCCCTTCCACCCAACCCCTTCCACCCTAGCATTGAACAACGGACTATTTGATAAGTACTATATATATGTTATATATATTTTAATGTGATTTGTATATTATATTTTCTTTAATCTAAAAAATTGACCCGCTTCCACCCTAGCATTAAACTCCACCCTAACCCCTTCCACCCTAGCATGTTATATATTTTAATGTGATTTGTATATTATATTTTCTTTAATCTAAAAAATTGACCCCCTTCCACCCTAGCATTAAACTCCACCCTAACCCCTTCCACCCAATATATTTTAATGTGATTTATTTGATAAGTACTATATATATGTTACATATTTTAATGTGATTTGTATATTATATTTTCTTTAATCTAAAAAGTTGACCCCCTTCCACCCTAGCATTAAACTCCACCCTAACCCCTTCCACCCTAGCATTGAACAACAGACTATTTGATAAGTACTATATATATGTTATATATTTTAATGTGATTCCACCCTAGCGTTGTTCACCCCTTTCCACCCTAGCATTGAACAACGGACCCTGGATATATTTGATAAGTACTATATATATGTTATATATTTTAATGTGATTTGTATATTATATTTTCTTTAATCTAAAAAATTGACCCCCTTCCACCCTAGCATTGAACAACGGACTATTTGATAAGTACTATATATATGTTGTATATTTTAATGTGATTCTACCCTAGCATTGAGCAACGGACCCGGGGTGTGACCCCCTTCCACCCTTTCCACCCTAGCATTGGACAATTGACCTTGGATATATTTGATAAGTACTATATATATGTTATATATTTTAATGTGATTTGTATATTATATTTTCTTTAATCTAAAAATTGACCCCCTTCGACCCTAGCATTGAACAACCCTGGACGTAGCGGACCTTGGATATTATAAAATTACTTAAAATACCACAATAGTATATTGTAAATACAAGTTTGACTTGTAAACCTTCCTCTACAATTAAAATATATTCAAACTATTAAATATATTTATATCTTCAGTAACCCTTCCAAAAGGAAAAAAAAGCTCTTAAAAAATGAAAAAATGAACAATTTACCCCTAGCAAAAAAAATCATTTTGAAAGTATATTCAAAATATTAAATCTATTTATCTTCGTGACTTTTCGAAAAAGAAAAAAAAAACCAAAAAAAGAGATAATTTACCCCGTACCAAAAAAAATTAAAAAAAAATACCCTTTTCAGTTAAGTGGGTAGGGTTACACTAGTAGGGTTTCGCTGTTACTTGAATTCTTATTTATTCTGATCTTTCTCCCTTTCATTCCATCTGTGTTGTTTTTTTATTGTATGTTATGTTCTATATGGCTTTGGTATCTACGGCTTAACCTATCCAAGCAGGAAAAGTCTACTTCTGTTGGGTTAGCTTAGGTTCCGGCTTATCTGATTTGAAAGTCTTCCAGGTTTATATTCACTAGCGGGTAGTACATCTTTTAAATGGACGCTTTTGCTGTTCTTCCATGGCAATTACGGCGAGAGTGTCTGTTAAGAGTTCCTTACCATTCCCATGGAAACCTCAGAGCAGTTTGCAAAACCTGGGAAACCGCTATCAAGCACCCTGAGTTCTATGAAGACAGGAAAAAGCGTGGGACTTCTGAGCAGTTGATATGTTTGGTGGAACTCTCGGAATTTCTGGATGACACTCATCCTAATCTACAAATGGTGATTTCTTTGTTCGACCCTCTGCTAGGCACACGGAAAACACTTCCTCCCCTTCCCCACTTCCCGGACTGTCATGCCGGAATTCCTCTTTTTTGTGACTGTCTTTGCGTCAACCAAAGGCTGGTTTTGTTAGGCGGATGTAATCCCATACCCCAAGAGGAGAGGCTCAAAACCGTTTTCATCTTCGATTTGGCGTCGAGTAAGTGGAGCCGCGGTGCCGACATGCCGGTGAGTCCAGCATTCGGCGCTTACTCGGTTTCGCCGCAAGGACTCATTTACGTTGCCGGCGGAGAGGATGGAAATGAAAATCTGTTGCGATCTGCAGCTGTTTACAATGTGTTTGAAGACCAATGGAAGCTTCTTCCCGACATGAGCCGTGGACGGGATATGAGCTATGGCGCTTTCCTTGACGGCAAATTTTTCGTTATTGGCGGTGACATTGATGAGGGGGGTGATCTTAGGGGTGACAGTGATGAGGAGGGTGATGACGAGGGTGATCTTAGCGGTGACAGTGATGAGGAGGGTGATCTAATCGGGTGGAGTGCAGAAGTTTATGATCCAGAAAGAGGGGCATGGACAACGCTGGAGAATATGTCGGATGTCGGATACCGGGGGAGACCCACGGGGGTGTCTGGTTGTTTCCTCTTCCGGGCGGTTGTATTCGTTTGAGAAGCAGCGGGGAGTGATGGAATACGATTCCGATGAAAACGTTTGGAGGGCCCTGGGTTCTATTCCTAAAACCCTTCGACGGATTTCGCGTTCTGTAGCGTGGCGTGAGAAGATTTTTGTTCGCGGTTATGTTGACAGTGATGTTCCGGTTTGTTATATGTATGAGCCCCCGCCTATAAGAAGTGCAGCAGGACAACAAACGGAAAGGACTGGGATGTGGACTGCCATTGAGAGATCAGAAAATTCTTATCTGCATAGTGGACATAAGATTCACCGTGCTTGTACTTTTGAGGTTTGAAGTACCAGTGAATACAGCGAACTTAATAGATGCTTGGTAGGGAATTTCACATTCCTGTTATCATTGAATGGACATTGGTAATAGATTTCAGATAGTATTTCAAAAATTTTATGGCATTCCAGAATAAGCTTTCAAAGTGTTTGAAACTCATATTATATTTTTGGACTGAACAGTGTGCTGTTATGAATTATTAAAATTTTCAAATTTTTGTTGGTATTCCGGAGTAGGAGTTGTAAACCTTAAATCTGTTGCAGTTTCTCAATTTCCATATTTTTTCTTTCTTCACCAGAATTTATATACAATTTCTCAATGTCCATATGTTTTCTTCTTGCTTGTCCATGATCAAATCAGAATGACAAACCCGTCTGGCTCATTTCCGTAACGACCTTCATTCACATAGACAAGAATGAATTCTGAGACAAACTAGAAAAGATAAATGTGCAAGAAAAATAGAATATTACATGATTTGAAAATGACAACAAATTTCAGAATGGAATAGAGTGGATTTCAGAATGGAGTTTAGATTTCACTCAACTTACCCATAGAAGATTTGGGGAATCCTGCACGAGAACAGTTCGCTGTCTCGTTACTTGCCAAGCGCAGCGACCAAGAACAATAGAATAGCAAGCACCGCGCTGTGTTTGACAGCTGCAGCATCCACCTAAAACAATGGAAAAGAAACTCAAAACATGGATATGAAACGGATCTTGCACAGTTCAGCTTCTTTCTGTGGAAGATTTATCATCGCTTTGAAAAGTCGAGTATGCCCTATGAGCTTCCTCGTTTAGCAATATAGATCATCTCAGTATGATCTTGACCCCATAATTAAACTGATAAAAAGGATCCCAATTGAATAAAATTACAATGTAAAGCTATGATATTAAACCATATAAAACATAAAATATGAATGTCAAACATACAACCACATAATTAAACTAAAAATCTTCAATTAAACTAAAAAAACTTTGATCCCCTTATAATAACAAGGCTCAATGGCAGACATTATACCTGCCTACAAGACTGGAATTGAACGATTGGGTATGATAACATCTCAACGTTTTAATGAAGTTGCCAAATTTGCTTCTGTGCAAACAATTGGATCAGGTAGACTTACTATATATGTTTCTGTGCAACCAATTGGACTTGTAGTTTTCGTAGAAATGGTATTTTTCTCCCACATGTTGGATTGCAAATTTGATGGTGCAGAAGCATGTTGTATTTTTTATATATTATATATATTTTTTTTCTCAAATGACATACTGGATTGTATTGATGATGTGGAAGAATTTTTCTCCAACATCTTGGATTATAAATTCGATGGTGTGCAAGCATGTTATAGCTTTTATAAATACTATTTTTTATTTTAAATTTCCCAAAATGACATTTTCTATAAATAATATTTCTACTTTTCTACTTTTGATTAATTATATTTTAGTAAATAATGCAACTAGGACTCGCTTCAAAAATGTCTCATATTCTTAATTGTGAATGGAAGTAGTTTGTGAATGAAGTAGTTTAAGGAGCACACTAAAATTATGGGTAGCCTATATCTTAATTTGTGTCTTGCTAAAGTTATTTTTCCATAATATTCAATCCATGCACAAAATTTCCAAGGATGTCTAATTTAATATGTATTGTGTTGATTATAATAATGCATGAACAATGAAAATTATTGGTGTTGATGATAATGATGCATGATCAATGAAAATTACTTTGAGAGTGTCAATCTTGCATACAAAAGTACAATATATGTTGTCATGGTGCATCAATTTGTTGTGCATGTCCATATGAAAGGACATATACATGCATCATATTTGCTAATTAATAATGTGACAAAGCAACTAAATTATACATAGATATGCCTCAAATTTGCTAATTAGTAGCATATCAAATTTATTTTCAATATATAAAAACACAATGTGTTATCCACCAATAAGAAATATGCTCCTCTTCCTAGATGTATCCACATGCTTACTTTTGATCCATCTTTATATATTTATTGGTAGCTAAAACTAAAGAAGATACCCAGAAAGTTTCAATCCACTTCAACTAAATATTTGAACATAGGAAAGATAAAATATGAACACTACTACCCCATACTTGAAAATAAGAGTTTAGTGCATTGGTTGCTTTCTTGAATTCCTTGGTGTGTTGAAAAGATCTCATGCACAGATGATATGCATATGCATTATTGATCGAATAATGTATAGTCCTTCCCCACGTGATTTAGAATTTTTAGGGGTTTGTTTGAGATGCTGAAAAGGAAGTATGCATGGAAAATATGACCAGTCAATCACAAATAATAAGGAACAATTTATCAATTTTATTTGCTGGGAATAGTAAGGACCAATTTATGAATTTTATTTGTTGGATTTCTTACGCAATTTGTGGGGGAGTGTTGAATCTATAAGCCATCTCTTCTAGCTCTCAAATTGATATGTTAAAGCTATGCTCACTTGCGGTGGTAGATCTGCATAAAGAAATACACCTCAATATAAGCCAAACAAGCTGAAAATGAAAAGTGGTCAAACAAACAAAGGGTGAATGCAATGGAAAATTATAGTTTCCAATATCTTCATGTTGGAATTTCCTCCACTTTCAAAGGCTAAAATGCAAGGGTCACCCAAGTTTGTCTATACACCAGAACTTGTAGGTGTCAAACCTATGTGGGAAAAACCTTTATCAATTTGTAGAACATTTGTGGATAGACACATTTTTTTCTATACAACCAAATACTTCATTGATATTTTCCCCTACCCTTGACAGTGTCAAGTTGCATATGTGCTTTGCTTT
>APFE031359930.1:0-16134 GCA_000404065.3 Pinus taeda | reverse complement strand
GGGAAGGAGAAACTAATGTGCAAGTTGAAGAAGAGCTTGTACGGCTTAAAACAGGCTCCAAGGTAGTGGTATCTAAAATTTGACAGGTTTATGTCTAAACAAGGTTATACTAGATGTCACTCTGACTGTTGTGTTTATTTCAAAAGGTAAAATGATGGAAGCTATATTATATTGTTATTGTATGTAGATGACATTCTTGTTGCAGGTTCTAACATGTAGGAAATAAATGTGCTCAAAAGGAAATTGGAAAACTCATTTGTAATGAAGGATTTCAGTGCTGCAAAACAAATCGTTGGTATGAGTATAACTAGAAATGGGAAGAATCGCAAATTAACATTGTCTCAAAGTGGGTACATAGAAAAGCTGTTGAAAAGGTTTAATATTCAGAATGAAAAACTAGTTAATATACATTTGGCTAGCCATTTCAAATTAAGTAAGGAGGAACGTCCCAATACTTAGGAAGAAATGGCTGATATGTCTAAAGTTCCATATGCATCAGTAGTTGGAAGCTTAATGTATGAAATGGTCTACACAAGCCCTGATATTGCACATGCAGTGGGAGTTGTAAGCAAGTACATGAATAATCGAGGAAAATAACATTCGATGGCAGTGAAATGGATTCTCAAGTATTTGAGAGGTACCACAAATCAAGCATTATGCTTTGGTGGTTCAAACATTGCTCTACAGGGATATGTTGATGCCGATATGGCAGGTTGCAAAGATAATATGAGGAGCACTACAGGATATATATTTACTGTAGGTGGAATAGCTATCAGTTGGGTTTCAAAAATCAAAAGCGTTGTTGCACTTCCAATAATAGAAGCAGGGTATGTTGCTGCTACAGAGGCTACTAAAGAAATGATTTGGTTACAAAGGTTTCTCGATGAATTGGGTAAGAAGCAAGAGTTGGGTAGGTTATACAGTGATAGCGAGAGTGCCATACATCTTGCAAAGAACTCTACATTTCATTCGAAGACTAAACATATACAACTCAAATACCATTTCATACGGTTAGCATTGGTAGATGAACATTTGAAGCTAGAAAATACACACACTAGCCAAAATCCTGCAGATATGATAACACAAGTTGTAACCAGTGTGAAAATGAGAATCTACTCAGCTTCAATTGCTCTTCAAGTATGATGAAGAAGATGAGAAACAACCAGGTCCAAAGTGGAGTCGTTGTCTAGCAAATGAAGCAGCGGTGGAGTTGCTATAATCAGTCTCCAAGTGGGAGATTGTTGGGTGTGGAGCCTGATTATCTTTTGTATTCAAAGGTTCAGCCAGATGTATACCCAAGAAGACTGTACACCCCTGCACATGGGGGGGTTCGGGGCTAGCAGTTCCCCAGTAGGGGTTCGCGGGTAGCACCCCCGACGCTAAAAATAGATGTACAATTGCCTTGTAAAAATCTAGTAATTTCTAGTCAATTTGGGTCGTTCATTAGAATGATGATCTGATGGTAGAAGTTATGTTTAACTTGTGGTTTTTTCCCTAGAAGACAACCCCTCACTATATATTAGGGAATTGTATTACATCTATGTATATCTATATTCTGAGTGAGGAAGAGAGAGGAGATTGAGAGCGAAGAGGGTGTTACAGCGGATCTGTTGTAGGTTGTATCTCTTTAATTTGTTGGATAATATAATAAAAGAAGGAGCAGCTATTTCTCCGTGGACATAGCCCAAACTGGGTGAACCATGTATATCTATGTCTCTCTTGTTTTATGCATTTTTTGTGTTTATATTTCTGCAATATTTTATGTGTTCCATTGTTCCATAATATATAATTTTCTAACACAACCTTGATTTATATTTTAGGTGAATATTTTCTAGTATATCCGAGGATAGAGGATTTAGATAAATCTCGAAAGTAATTATGATTCTTTTCCTTTTATATTCAATTAAAAAAATGTCATAAAATTAAATTAAAAAAAATACTTTTATTGTGAAATAAGTTATGGGTTTTTGACATGTGGTATTGATAAGCCATGACATTGTAACAAAGTCTATTTACAAGTTAATAATATCTGTGGCAAAGTGAGGGTGAGTATCCATGGTTAAGAATCTTTTCATATTGCTATAAAATATTTTGATTGTGAAATGAGTTACGCTTTTTTGGCATTTGGTATTGATAAGCCATGGTACTGTAATGAAGTCTATTAAGAAGTTCATAATATCAATGGCAAAGTGGGGTACATATACATGGTTAAGAAACTTGCCATATTGTTATAAAATATTTTGATTGTGAAATAGGTTATGGTTTTTCAACATTTGGTATCGATAAGCCATGGTGTTGACCCATGGTATTGTAACATAGCCTGTAGTTAAGAATATTTTCACATTGTTATAAAATATTTGGTTTCGAAATAAGTTATGGTTTTTTAGCATGTGTTGCTGATAAGTCGTGGTATTGGCCCATGGTATTGAAGCGTATTTACAAGTTAATAACAAAATCAAAATATAACAGATTAAATTTTATTCTTTTTATTAGTTTAACATTTTATTATTAATCAAACATTTAAATGCTTATACTCATGTTTACACAATGTTTATACTCATCCGTGATATCGCTTTTAACTTTTTATTATCATATTGTTATAAAATATTTTGTTTTGAAATAATTTATGGTCTTTAACATGTGGTGTTGATAAGCCATGATATGGGCCCATGGTATTGTAGCAAAGCCTATTTCCAAGTTAATAACAAAATCAAAATAAAATAGATTTAATCTAATTATTTTTATTACTTTAACTTTTGATTATTAATCAAACCAACATTTAAATGTTTATACTCATGTTTACACTCATCTCACATATCACTTTTAACTTTTTATTATTTTTTAATTAAACCGAAATTTAAAATTATTTATATACTTACATTACACCTACACGTCTACTATATACTTAATAAATGTAACCATTTTAATAGATTTGATATTTTATAATAAGTGATATATATATATGTGGAGAAAGGGGACTAGATGAATCAATTTCTATTTTAGTCCTAAAAAAATTGTTGTTACAATTACCATGTGTGTGGAGAGAAGTGTCCAGATCAATCATTTCAGTGTGTTTTAATCCCATCAGATATCGAGTTCAAACCTCTTAAATAAATGGTTAAAATGTCACAAGTAACATCCAAAATTGATCATTCCCTCACTTCTTAGTACATCCACACTTCATCCTCCTTTGTCCCTCATGATAACACATAAATCAAAATTCCCATAGCCTTTCCTAAGACATTGGATGGAGGTCCCATTACATTTAAAACCTAACTCATGTAACGAAACCCCCAACTAACTTACAATCCAGAACTAGTGGTCGAAAAAAACCTATGGGGTCTTTATATCGAATTAATAAGTAATAAACTTTCTAAACCTAAAACTATAGACAAGTGTTCACGCCATAAATGCAGCTCAAACAATGCATATTTGGGAGGTTGTGGAAAGCTCTTCTCTTCAGTAGTGCACTCGTCAAGTGACCCAAAACTCGTATGCACCAAGCTAGTCTGGGTTGGATCCCACTTATTCAAGGAGATTGATGGGAACAACCCTTTACAACTTCGTACTAATAATTAACTATTGATTGTTTTATTATTAACTATGTAGTTGGTTGACTTTATGGTGTTGTACTATGGTTTTATTGTTTTTATGACAAGTATCCTGGCCTTGGGTCTCATTCCTTCATGCCTCTTACCATACCCACAAAACCCTAAGCTAATTCATTTCACTACTGTTTCATTATGCTGGTTGTGAGATGAAGTCTCTCGTTCTTTCACTCTACTGCACCGCAAAACGACGGTTCTGGCTCTGGTTGCTTTACAGGGGTTTCATTTCACTAACCCTGGGCATGAATTTCTATGAGGGTTTCCACCTGTGTATGCTGACAATGCTTCCTGTTTAGTACTCGATTTCGAGGCTCTAGGTCTGGAACCCTTGGTCTCGGTCTCTGGTTTTAGGTTTTCTTGTCTTTAGTTATGTTTTCGGTTGTAGGTTTTTGTTATTCGTTTTTATTATCAATGCACTTGCTCTACTGTTTGATTATTCACTTGGTTTTTGTCACAAGTTGTGGTTGTAGAATGGCTCAACTTTCAGCTCTCATTCGACAATTATCCAAAGGCAAGTCCTCTCTCCATGCTAGTCTTTTCTGCCTCATTTTATTTCGTCACTAACTATTCTTTCTACTTGTCAGTAGCGAGAAACAAGCACTCTGTGGCTGTAACCTTAGTCCGTGGCTTATCCTTTGGTTCGTACGGGCTTGGCTCTCTCGAGTAAGTTCTTTTTTAAACCACTTCCCCTAATTTCAAGCCTGTAACTTTCGGTCCCATTCTACTAGCTTTAATGGTTTATTTTACTTTCCATGCAGGTGTGCAACTAAGCTCTTGTTTATTGACCTCATTCCCTAACTCCTACGCCTGAACCAGGTAGGATCACTCCTTTATACTTTTCATGTTTGTCTGTTTGAGGGGTTTTGTTATTCATGGGATCCTATGGGTTTATAGTCAAGGGTTTGGCTTCGTCCTTACTGTATATTGGCCTTACTGTTGTTGTAGCTTCACTTTGTATTTATGTCTCCGCTATTTAACTTATGATTTTAATTATAACGGTCATGTGGTGACCTCGTGGGTTTCGTGTTTGGCACTGCTAATGGAGGAACCCTGTTCTGAGGGCTGCCTGTGCTTGGTGACTGTACTTTGGACTGTTAATATCCAATATTGATATATATATATATATATACAGTGATTTCGTTTTATAATTAAATAGCAATGAAAAGGATTTGAATTCTGTTGATACCTGTGAATGTTTGCTTATTCCTTCGATAGTGATCTTCTAGATTCTTTTGCAAACCCACTCCATTATCTTGTTGAACTTGTCTGGATGCTTTTCTTGCTTCTGTGTTTACTATTCACTGCTTGTCATCATTATGTTATGGAAAAGAAAATGAATTTAATTGAATCACGTAGAAAATACGTAAGCTGTAATATATATGGGTTTAGATGTTTTTGTTCTTCAGAATGTTCTGGTGCTTCTCTCTATTCAATACTATGATGGTTAGGAAAAATTACGATAATTGTTTTCCTTTTTTGTTTTGTAAAGATCACGCGATAGTTATCGAACTGCCAATAGTTACATTTGGTTATTTCTCGATAACTGTCCTTTCTTGACTTGTAATCTAAAAGTAAAGTTTAAATAAAACTAAAAATAAAAAATAATGTAAGCAAAAACTAATAGTGGGCTGAGACAGCCATTCCTAGAAATTTAAATGAAAATGAAAACTTACTAAAACTTAATCTGTTAGAAAAGACAAACTCCCCAGCCATGACCTCCCTGAATTGGATGCTCCTACATTAGGCTCCTGAGGTAGGTGAATGTTCATGGCTCAGGTCCATGAGCTCCTCGATAAAATACCCTACACGTTGTATCTGACCTGCGTCAAGCCATGAACTTTCCTCAATGGGGTGGTTGTTCCACTTGATGAGGTACTGTAGGTACTCCTTTCTTCAAGTCTTCCTGGACATTTCTGTATCAAGGATTCCTTTGATTTCAAGTCGCTGAGCTGAAGGCATTTGTCTCATCCATGAACTACTCTCTTCATGGGTATCCTGCTTTGGCTGCGCCAAACTGTCCTCTTCTAGACTGGTAATGTATGGGAATAAATCAACCACATTAAAGATGGGAATATTCCTATACTTGGAGGCAATTGCAGCTCATAGGAATTTGCAGAAAACTTACGCAGAATTTTACAAGGTCCAACTTTTTTGAATTTCAGATTATTATATTTGCCCTTAGGGAATCTTTCATTGCAAAGAAGTGATAGAACTTGATCCCCTACATTAAATTGTACCTCTCGTCGTTTCATATCTACTTTCTGTTTGTACCTTTGACTACTGTCTTGTAATTTTGTCTTCACCTGCTGATGTAGGTCATTAATTTCTCTTGCAAAGTCTTCCCTGTCAACACTTCTTCTTTCTAAGTGTCCCAAATCTCGTAACTCATGCACTCTTCCGAGAAGCATTCCATACAGGATCTAAAAATGTCTATTTCATATGCTTTGATCGAAATCATTGTAAGAAAATTACACTTGAGCAAGTACAAGATCCCACATGTGAATTTTCCCGAACTAGACTCCGCAACAGGTTTCCTAAGCTTCTGTTCACTACCTCCATCTGCCCATCAATCTGTCGGTGATAAGCGAAGCTGAAATCTAACTTCGTATCCAAATTTTTCCACAAGGTGTGCTAGAAATGTCCTATGAATTTCACATCCCTGTTGGAAATAACGGACTTGGGTAACCCATGCAGTCTGACGACTTCAGTGAAAAACAAGTGTGCTAAATGGGTAGTGTCACTAGTTTTCTTGCAAGGGATGAAGTGTGCCATCTTCGAGAATCGGTCCACCACCACCATGATAGAATCAAAACCCCACTGTGTTTTGGGCAAACCCAGGACAATGTCCAAACTAACTGAATCCCACAGTCTATTTGGAATAGATAAGGGTGTATACAACCCCATGTTCTGACTGTGCCCTCTCACCAACTGACATATCTTATACCTGGTCACATATCGCTACACGTCTCTTCGCATCTTTGACCAGTAATAGAAATGACTGAGCTGATCCAAGGTCTTATTAATGCCAAAATGTCCAGCTAGACCTCCACTATGTTTTTCCTAGATGATGTTCTCCCTCATCGAACATTTTGTAACACACAGCGATTCTCCCTTGAATAAGAGCTCCTCCTACAAGTTATATTCCAGCTATGGACTATTGTTGCTCAACAAAAGATTTTGGCAGGCTTCATAAGCCTCCTTGAAATCTGCATCCCTTTGATACAAGTCCCTCAGGTGTTCAAATCCCAACACCTGTATCGTGCTCTCCCGCAAGAGTAAAACTCTTCTTCTTAGTGCATCTGCTACCTTGTTCGCTTGACCACTAATATGCTTCAATACGAATGTAAAACTCTGCAAGTACTCCACCCATTTTATGTTTTTGTAATTCAGCTTATGTTGTTGCATAACATACTGTAACGCAGAATTATCAGAAAACAAGACAAAATCATTGCCCAAAAGATAATGTCTCTAATGCTTCAGGGCTTGGATGACAACGTGAAACTCCTTGTCATAAGACATGTACCTTTTCCTGCTTTCATTTAATTTTTCATTGAAATAGGCTACTAGTTTGTCTTCCTAGTTGAGTATGGCTCCAATGGCTATACCACTGGAATCACAACAAACTTGGAAAAGTTTCTTGGAATCAGGCAACCTCAAAATTGGCCTCCCAGTGATCTTCTTCTTCAATATTTGGAAGCTCTTCTTTGCAGCTTCAATACAATGAAAAGGCTGACTTGCCTTTTTGATGATATGCAACATAAGCACGTAGATTCCACTAGAATTATTTATAAACTTATGATAGAAACTTGCCAACCCATCAAAACTCTGAACTTCGAACAGACTCTTAGGGGATGGCCAGCTAAGTATAGTTGCAACTTTTTCTGGGTCCATTTTCATCTCATTTTTGCAATCACAAAAGCCAAATAAACTAACTCCTTCTAAAAGGAAGAACATTTTTTCAAATTTATTAGCAACTTGTTTTGTTGCAACTTATCTAGAACATATCGAATGTGTCAAAAATGTTCTTCATTGGTCTTGCTAAAAATCATCATATCATCAAGATACACAATTAAAAATTTCACAATGAGCTCCTTCAACATCTCTTTCATCAGGTGCATGAAAGTACTAGGGGAATTACTCCACCCAAATGGCATCACCAGCCATTCATATAGTCCTTCATTACTTTTGAAATTTGTTTTCCATTCATCCCCTCCTCTTATTCTAATCTAGGGGTATTCGCTCTTCAGATCTATCTTCGAAAAATAAGCTGCTCCACTCAAGCAATCCATCATGTCATCCATTCGTGGTAATGGAAACCTGTACCTAGTAGTAATTTTATTTATTGCTCGTGAATCTGTACACATCCGCCACTCGCCTCCTTTCTTGGGAGCTAAAACTATTGAAACTCCACACGGACTTAAACTTTCCTATATCAAGGCTTTGTCGAACAATTCTTGTACATGCTTCTTGATCTCTTCGCTGTCCTTGGGACTCATCCCGTAAGTAGCTTTGTTCGTTAAACTAGCTCTAGGGATGAAATCTATGTGATGAGTGATACTCCACTTTGGTGGTAATTTATCCGATAAATCATCCACCACAATGTTGCCGAATTCCTACAACGAATCCTGGATTTCTTCTGGTAACTTAGAAATTGTAGTGTGCAACAACACTTTTCTCGGTCTCCTTACAACAACATACTTTACCTCGTCATCTTCAATCTATTTTAGAAATTCTTTTCCACCCACCAGTAGCACTTTTGTCTCACTAGTTTCTATTGTTTCTTCTTCCTTGATGGGTACTAGCATATGCTTAATCCCATCCTTGACAAACTTGTAGCAGTTTATTTTGCTGTCATGAACAACTTTTTCAATATATTGCCATTGTCTACGTAGCAGAATATGACACACGTGCATGGGCATGATGTCACAAATCACTTTGTCCCTATACTTGCCAATATGGAATTCCACCTCACACTGCTCCTCAACTAGCAGTTGGTGACCCTTTTGTAACCAGGACACATTATAGGGAGTAAGGTGCTTCAACCTTTTTAAACCCAATTTCTCCACCATATCTATTGCAACTAAATTATCAGTGCTTCCACTGTCTACAATTAGTTTGTATCATTTTCCATGTGACTTTCACACAGTCCGGAATAATGCCTTTCTTTGGGTTTGTTCAGTTGTTTCCTTTGTTGGTTTCAGTAGTACCTTATTCAAGACTAAGGCCTCTCTTGTCTATGGTACATTCTCTACCTCTTCGGGTGGTGCTTTCGCTTCCTCTGTTTGAGCAACATATGCTCCCCTTTCACGAGCATGTTCTCCTTTAGCGCACTCAAAGGACCTGCACCCACACTTGTGGTATATGTAACACTCCTAGGTAACTCCTCTGCCCCTTCCTTTTCCCCTTATTCTCTAGTATGGCCTTCCTCCCCTAGTGCTACATTCCTTTTATGTTTTCCCTGAGGTCCTTGAACTACTGCCCTCTTCACTATTGTTGGTAGTCCTTCCTCTGCCAAAGGATTGTCCTTTCCCTCTACGAGTTCCCCATCCCCTCCTGGCATTCTGCTTCCTTGCGATATTTTCTTCTGCCTTTAAGGAACTCTAGTACATATCCTCTATGGTATTTGGAGAAAGAATACTTATCTTGTCCAATATCTCCAGGCTTAGGCCACTCACAAACCTTGACATCTTTTCTGGGGCATATTCAGTATAACCAGCTCTTAGATTCACCCGATAAAATTCTTCGGTATATTCTTTCACTGTCATTCCTCTCTTCTTCAAATTCTATACTTGCCGATACAGAGCAATCTGGTAATCTTTGAGCAAAAATTTACCCTTCATCTTGGCAACCATTCTAGTCCACTTTAATGGGTAACTTGTTTAATCTTCTCTGCTCTTCTTGGACACTGTCCCACCATAAGGCCGCGTGTCCTTTTAACTTGGTGGCAGTGAATATAACTTTCCTATATTCGCTGATCTCTTCACATTCAAAGTATTTGTCTAACTCACTAATTTAGTCCAACAACACTTCTGTGGACAAACTACCATCATAGTTTGGAATCTTAGGCTTTTGCTTACTGCTAGACAACAAAACTAACCTTAAAAACTTGATTTCATGTACTTCTTTATCTGATCCATCTGTCATAACTACAACTTCATCATTGTCGTCCCATACTTCTAGATGCCTTCTCCCTCTTGCTTCTATTGCTGCCAAACACGCATTCAGGATCCTAATCTCTTCGCTCAATCCTTCATCTACTACTCTTCTAATAGCTCTTCCATGACCTCTTCTTCTAGCTTTCATTTTATAAAGAAAAACAACTAACTGTAACCTGCTGTGATACCAAAATTGATCGGACTAGTTCTTTACACCTTTGTACTAATAATTAACTATTGATTTCTTTATTGTTAATTATGTAGTTGGTTGACTTTATGGTGCTATAATATGGTTTTATTGTTTTAAGGACAAGTGTCCTGGCCTTGGGGCTCGTTCCTTCCCACCTCTTACCATACCTACGAAACCTTAAGCTAGGTCATTTCATTGTTGTTCCATTATGCTGCTTGTGGGGTGAGTTATCTGGTTCTTTCACTCTGCTGCTCCGTGAAATGAGGGTTTTGGCTCTAGTTGCTTTATAACGGTTTCGTTTCACTAACCCTAGGCATGAATTTCTTTGAGGATTTACACTCGCTTATGCTAACAATGCTTCTTGTTCGGTACTCGTTTTCGAGGCTCTGGGTCTGGAACCCTTGGTCTCTGTCTCTGGTTTTAGCTTTGCTCGGCTTTGGTTACATTTTCGATTGTAGGATTTTGTTATTCCCCATTGTTATCAATGCACTTCCTCCACTATTTGATTATTCACTTGGTTTTTGTCACAGGTTGCGATTGCAAAATGGCTTGGCTCTCAACTCTCATTTTGCAGTTATCTAGAAGTAAGTCCTCTCTCTGTGCTAGTCTTTTCTACCTCGTTTTCTTCCGACACTGACTGTTCTTGCTCCTTGTGGGCAGCGAGTACTCTGCAGCTGTAACCTTATTCTGTGGCTTCTCCTTTGGTTTGCACAGGATCAGCTCTCTCGAAAGTTCTTTTGGAAACCCCTTCCCCTGATTTCAAGCCTGTAACTTTTGGTCCCGTTCTGCTAGCTCTAATGGTTTGTTTTGCAGGCCATGCAGGTGTGCAACTAAGCTCCTGTTTATTGACCTCGCACCCTGACTCCTACACCTTAACTGGATAGGATCGCTCCTCGATAATTTTCCTGCTTGTATGTTTGAGGGGTTTTGTTGTTTGTGGGATCCTATGGGTTTTTAATTGAGGGTCTGGCTTCGACCTTACTATATCTTGGCGTTACTGTGGCTGTATCTTTGTTGTGTATTTATGTCTTCGCGATTTAACTTATGATTGTAATGATAACAATCCTATGGTGACCTTGTAGGTTTTGTGGTTGTCGTTGTTAATGGAGGAACCCTATTCTTAGGGCTGCCTATGCTTGGTGACTATATTTTGGACTGCTTATATTCGATACTATACAATTATTTTGTTTTATAATTAAATAGCAATGAAAAGGATTTGAATTCTGTTGGTACCTCTGAATGTTTACTTATTCCTTCGATAGTGATCTTCTAGATTCTTCTGTAAACCCGCTTTGTTATCTTGTTCAACTTGTCTGTATGCTTTACTTGCTTTATTCACTATGTTTCATCATTATCCTATGGAAAAGAAAATGAATTTAATTGAATCACCCAAAAAATACATAAGCTGTAATATATATGAGTTCAGATGTATTTGTTCAAAATGTTTTGTGCTTCTCTCTATTCAATTCTATGATGGTTAGAAAAAAAATTACAATAGATGTTTTCATTTTTTGTTTTGTAAAGATCATTTCTGGATAACTGTCATTTGTTGACTTGCAATCTAAAAATAAAGTTTTATGCAAAAACTAACATTCCTAAAAATTTAAATGAAAATGAAAACTAACTAAAACTCAATCTGTTTAAAAAAAAAAAATCCCCGCATGACCTCCCTGCGCTGGATACTCCTGCATCAGAGATTCCACTTGCATCAGATATTCCACTTACTCAAGAGTCGGGTAGTTGGACCCTTCTGGTCCATCTTCTTGGCATTGAGGTCAAACTACCCCTTACTCATTTCGTGTGGTGTTACTCACTGGTATAAAGGCGGGCTGCGTGTAACTAATCTAACCTACGCTAATTACCTAATCCTAATCTTGTCTATTATTAATCTGTTGTAATTATCCTAAATATTTATTAATACTGCAGACTCATCTGACCATTGATGTAATGATTCTAAATATTTATTAATACTGCAGACTCATCTGACCATTGATGTAATTATTCTAAATATTTATTAATACTGCAAACTCATCTGACCATTGGTGTAATGAAAGCATGTCGTTATCAACATTGACAAAGGGGAGAATTGCCAGATTATGGATCAATGATGGGCACGGAGAAGACAGTCGTGTTACTGAAATGTCGGTTCTGCCAATCCGCCTAGGAAATTTATGCCCTGTTAAGAAAGGTAAGGGAAATTTTACAATTCGTGATTTTGTAAATATGATAATATGAAACTCTAATTTAAGATCCATTGCAATAAAAGGTAATTGAAAGAGTCAATCAATAAACAATCCACATGAGTACCAAGTAATGGATAATTAATATAAAAACTCAGAAATAATACGAAGCTTAAATATTTGTGAAGAACAAATACATATCTTAATTATAAAATTGAATTAAATATTTTGATACTCATAACAGAAAACCTTTCCTGAAGTTCGTACCTTCACCAAATAAAAGCACGAATGCGTACACTAATATACCAAAGACACTTTCATGGCATAAGATAGACTATCAAAAGCTCCCACGTTATCCAAAAATTATCAAAATGACTGATAAATATCGGTTTCTTTTGAATTCTTTTGAAAACAAATTCGTTAGATCAACAAAAGGTTCGATAGAAAATTCTATTTTGACAATGAATATTACGAAAAAAGGGTAATTGATTTTAACTACTTAAAAATAAGACAAAACAGAAATAAATCTTTAAACATGAATAATCATTTCAATTGTACAATAAAAACAATATTCTAAAAAACATATGAAGAAATAATTCCCTTTCAGTCAATGGAAAACATGGATTCATATAACAATATATCACACATGTTGATCCATTGAAAAATAATGAGGTTTCCAAAACAATTCATTCAAGTCTTCAAAATGATCAACTTAATTGATACGAAAATCCTGAAAATCCTCTAACTAATTATCCTCTTGCAAATCAACGTCCCCCGCTTTCTACTCCAGGAGAGTTGTATATTTATATTATATATATATCTTTAAAATAATACTAAAATATTTACAGCTATTTATTTAAAATTTAACCTGCAAAATAAAATAATGTAAAATCCATTGCGAGAATGAGATTTTGATTTCTAAAGCAAAGTTGTGTTGTTGGAGTTGTTGATGAAACTACCTGAATTTGGCATTCGCATCTATAGTTGGAAATAATTAATTCCTACTTGTCTATGGTTATAATTCTCCATTTGAGGAGTTTGTTCCTATATAATAGGGATTTAGTTTTCTCTAGTTTAGTGTGTGGTTGAGAGAATCTCTCAACCACACTACTGAACGTCTAAGATAGCATTCCTATCTTGAGACTATTAATTGTATAAATATCTTGTAATTTCCTCATTCATTAATTAATAGAATATATTATTTGATTGTGCAACTTTTATCTTGGTATCAGAGCCTCTGAGGGCCTGGCCCCTCCTGGGCTTGGCCCTCCTGGGCTGAGGGAAATAGCAGATAAAGAGTTTGTTTGAAGTTTATTTTTTTTTAGTTTGTCCATCACTATTGCATTGCTGCGCTGCGTCCATGTTGACTGGCAGTCCTGTATATCAAGGCTCTTGTGATGCTGGGGAGAATCTATTAGTACGATCCAATGACTGGCAAGCCCGGATTGTTGCCGCCTAACGTGTCGGCAGCAGTGAATGGAATGATCCTTTCTCCCTTCCATTTGTCTCTCGCGATGCATCCGGAATCTTTATTCTCTTGATAGAATCCTCAGAGCTATTCATGCGATCTGAACAAAATCCAAAAGAAAATGACGGATCTGATCGAAAATGTGTGAGATCCAGTGCATGAAAGGTCATCAAGGTTGCCTTGCCACTTTGAAACAGCCAAATCGTCATCAAGGTTGCCCCATTCTTCATCATTTCCAGGGCTGCAGGTTTTTTCGATGATTAGATCTGTCTCTATTTACATATCAGAGTGTGGATAAAGCCGAACGAGCTCTAATACTCTGGCATTTGGAGACTAACAACCCAAAATCGGTGAGAGCTTCGACAGATCTGACGATAAGCAGTATGGGGACCTTTATCGGCTTCAAGATGGCTTGGACTTTTGTCCACAATGAGTTTTTTGACCATCGTTGCTAAGATCTAGGCCCCTTTCGATGCCTAGGGAATGCTCAAACAAGGCGATACGCGCCTATGTCAAGAGTATGACATGGATCTAGCCTATGCGAAGAATTTTTCGGAGAGGATTGCCACCTGCAAGGAGACTGACGCCATCGATGGGAAGTTACAGTTTATCTCTGAAGGCTTTAATGACCACCGATCGGAGGATTAGATTTCCAGTCGGAGGTATGGATCGAAGCATAAGGTTTCTCAGGTCCCCCATTGTGAGAGCTCGGTAAAGCGGCTTCTCATGCCACGACTGGCCTGGTGGAAAGGCGTGAGCAAGAAATTTTCCATTATTTACAATGGCAAATGGCTCAAACCCTGATTTGGCGATGGCGAGGAACCGTCCATGGTCCCTAGCGAAAGGCTCTGTTGCCTTTCCAGAGAAGATATGGTGAGATTCTTGATCGAGTGCTTGGGAGCCCTCACGCCTCTTCCCCTGGAAGGTGCGAGTGTGTATGTGTATGCGCAACAGCAGGGGAGGGAAGGATGAAGGATCATTGGAGTTCCAGAGTGATGGAGGTGTGGACGACTGCACCAGGCATGCAATTCTATACGAGCAATTTTCTGAACACGGTGGGCAAAGGAGATTGTTACAACATGTGGTTGGTGTAGGGCGGATCCGTTGGATTTTCGATCTGATATGAGTGTTATATGTGGAGAGCCACTGAAATCCAGCGAAGGAAAGTCGCTCGGAAGTCAATGTTTTGAATCTGCAACAGGAGGCTGGATCCCTGAACATAGCTTCATAACGTGGATCAAACCTCTGTGAATTGGTCGAAATTACTGGAAGTGAGATCTGATGGAGGAAATTGGTGATCAACAGCGCGCATGCTTGTTGGATGCTGTGGAATTACCAATTCGAGCCGATCGATAGTGGAGATCAAGTCGATCGATAGTGGAGAAATTGACGAAGCAATTGGGGCGTTTGCCGGTGATTATGTTTGGTTTGGAAGGTAGAGTTCGATTCTCCAGTGGACGCAGAGAAACTGGCAATAGTTGTTGAATGCTTTCGTTTCTTTGCTAAGGAATCTGGGAAGGAAAGTCAAGACAAGAAGAGGGCACACATAAAGTCTCTTCTTGTAGCAGCGACAGACTGTGAACCCCAGTACTCGGTTCACCTTCTTCAGGCAAAAATGCGTATAGGATTGGCAGAACAAACTGTTTTAGTTGCATTGGGATATGCAGTTGTGTATTCTGATGAGCTGCCAGTTTCCCAGTCCCGACTTGAAGAGGCTGGCAGGATAATGAAGCAAGTTTACTCAGTCTTGCCAATATATGAAATTTGTCCCCTTTCAAGAGGAAGTGGATGTTATTGAAGATGGTCATCACTTCATCCAGCAAGAGAAATCAAATTGAGTTTCAGGCAGAGGAGGATATGCGCGAGGCCTTGAGTGTGCTTGACCTTATCATTGCTAATTTTATCCTCTGTTCACAGGAGCCAAGCTGATTGTGGCGTTTGCAATTTTTTTCCCCTGTGAATTTCAACTTAACATGTAAATGCATTTATGTAAATCTGGTTAAAAGAATTAGTTTGTTGTGACATTTAGCTTGGCAAACTAGTGTCACTAGTGTAAATCTATGTTGGAATTTTCCGTTCCAACAATAGACAAATCTATTTGCAGGGATGATTTATTACCAGATATGAGAAGACATGACAGCTACATCAAAGATTGGAGGATGATCGAGATAATGTTGCAGATTGTTAGCAAGCATAAGGCAATATGCTTGAAAACCCTTCTTGAAGGGAAAATTGTGTTCTCTTCGTGGGGCTGTGAGTGCCTATGTTCTAGTTTCTTTATTAGTGGACCTCTCACAGAGGAGGTAAAGGAGCAACAACAATGTTGATGGTGGACAACAAAGTAGATTTTTTTTAGTGTGGTTTGTGGGATAGACTCCCTAACATATTATTGTAATAGTCATTGTATGTACTACAAACTTCAAATGTTGAATGTAAGCCTTGCTAAGGCATTTGAAAGTTCGTGGTGATCTCAAAACCACTTTGTAATGGTTTGTGGTCAGCCTGAAACCATCTATAGAGCCTTAGTGGCTAC
>APFE031359913.1:0-15780 GCA_000404065.3 Pinus taeda | reverse complement strand
TAGGATAGCTAGAACATTTTCATGCTCATAAAATTAGTAGTTCAGATAGTTGTAGCACTTTGAAGATATTTTGTAATGTTTGCTTGGAATCTCTCCCTATAAAGAGGGTGGAAAAGCTCATTAGAAGGGTACTATATCTTCTAGTTATGGGGGTTCTATTCTCCTATCCCTGAGGCTGTTATGGTTTTGCACATTTTTGCCAGTTTGGGCCTACGATATATATTTCATTCTTGAAAAGTATTGAAGAAGTGGCTAGCGATTCCAAGCATTGGGATATGTAGTATGTGTTCTTCCTTTGTATGTCATTTCATATGTGTTTTTATTCTTCATAAATTATGTAATTGTAGTTGTCAGATTCACTCTTAAATCCTAGCATATTTACTTATGTTATGTTGTAGCAGATGGTACCTATGAAATTATCGATTTACCTATGTTATGTGATAGAAAATGGTACCTGCGAGATCATATATTTACTAATGTTATGTGATAGTAGACAATACCTATTAAATTACATATTTACCTATGTTGTGTGATAACATAGAGTACCTATGAGATATTGAGTTGAAAGCCTTAAAATGCGCCCCATAATTTATGCACTTCATTCCTTTTATCTTTTCATGATTCTATTGGAATTTGTTGCATAGTATTCTATGTTTATCTAGCCCTGTGCACTAGGTTAATCCCTTACATTTCTCCTTTCCATCTTTACTACAACGAAAAATTTAAGCTACATTATTTGTATGTTGACCACCAGACCTAAAATGTTTATTCTTGGGAATGATACATTGCTTATGTTCATCCTGGATCTACCTCTGTAAAAGGTAATTGAATTATATTTAAAATCATTTTACATTTATGTCTTGAGCAACGATGAATTATCTTCAAGAGACACTAAGATGTCCTAGGCACTGACCTCTCCTCAACTCAAGGGTTGTCTCTGGGAACTACAACATTCTCTGCCATTGTTGTTGGGGAACAAATCAAAATATTTTCCCTGGGTATGAAATTTTCTACATTCCTTCTGTCAGGTGAGTGAAGCAAGTGTGGTTTGGAGATCTCTCACCTTGGTGAATCGACTATTTACATCTTATTTTTGACCATCCTTGCTTTCAAAAAGACTCATACTTTCTTAACACTTCTTGAATGAAAATTTCCCCTTGAATTCGACCTTGAGATCTCTCAACTAAAGGGGTTTTCAAAATGGCTATTCCTACATTCTTTTCCAACAAATTTTCCCCATTAGAATTTTCTTCCATTGTTGGTTACCCCCATCATGTTCCTCCATTTCAAGAATGGTATGCTCATTTTACTAGATTCAATGGAAGCACTGATGGAAGCTCAAACCAACACCTTAATGGATTTCATGGATGCATGGAGCAACATGGTATTTTCATGAAGATGTGAAAATGAAATTGTTCATGTATTATTTGGACAAGGATGCTAGGTTTTGGTACACAACACTATTTGGTGGTAGCATATCTTCTTTGAAGAGATTTCACATAGCATACAATGATTTTTACAAAAGATTATATCCACCAGCTTCTTTGTTTAAAGATTGTTATGAATATTTCAATATTTAAAATATTTCCAAGACTAATGACGTTGTTGAAGATATCTGTGCATCTCAACTCTAAGAAAACATATACTTACATCAAGAAGCACTGCCAAACAATCAAGAAAAGGAAAAAGGAGATATTATTAAGCTACAAATAGACCCCCATAGATCATATTTTGTTGAACTTTATGGTTCTCCTTTATATGATTTGTATGACTAAGATGGAGAGTTGGGTGTTGCAAAACCACAACAGTCCCAGTAATGGGAAGCTACAGAAATTGAGGAAGATGACAATGGGGTTAACAAAGAGACTCTAATTTATGGTTTACATCCTTTATATGGAGAACAAGGTATTAGCATATGCCCGAGATAACCAAAAGATTAAAATGATTCTCAACAAATAAAGACAACCTCTTCTTCAGAGTATATATTAGTGGTTGTCGATTAGTTTTATTAGCCCATGTTTATAGCTACTTCTGTTTTTAAAGTTCAAGAAGCTAGTAATAAAGTTGATGAAGATTCTTTGATTTATGATTCATATGATTCAAAGGAGGATGAGATTGTTACATATTTTCAAAGGGATTTTCTTACCAACAAGTGGAGAGAATATTACCAACAAAAATTTCTTTAAGAAGAGCCCAAAGTTGAAGATCCAAGAAATGTTTATGACTGCCTTTGTAGAAATATTCCTACACATTGTTCAAGAAAGAGTGGTGGTTGTAGATTGTTATCATTAGTTATGTGGTCTACTAGCTGACTCTATAGCATCTTTCTTTGGTCAACAAAAGTTTTCAATTATGGGGTATGTATTAAATGTTTTATCTGAAAATTTGAAATGGTGCTTGCCTATTTTAATTGCTAATTTTATAGAGAGAAATGGAATAAATTCCAGTACTCAAACATTGAGATGGTATTATTGAAAGGTTGAATTCACTTCGGTGAATTGAGCCTTGGACATAAGTAGGAGTTGTACATAAATAAGCTCACTATGTGAGTGTTTAATTTCTAGTTTTTAGAAGACGTAGTTATTCATTTCAAGTATTATGAGGAGAGGACTCCCAGCAAATAAATTTCCATAGAGATTTCTCGTTTTACAGGTTCAATATATTTTTGACTCTATGCCCAATGGTGAGGGCTGTTAGTCTATAGGTTCTCAACAACTTGCTAGCAAGGCACTGTCCTAATTGGAGCTGATGTAGTCACCTGTCATACCATCTTAAATTTGTGTCAATTGGTCATAATTTTCATCCCTTGTGTCGAGAAGGACAAGTGCATTCTTGATTGACTAAAGGGAAAGCCAAAAAGGATAGTTGAAAATCAGAGGCTGATATCAAAAGGGAGGGCTGAAATTTAGGAGATGATCATATCGGAACCTGATATTAGAAATATCGACAAGCGGCATATAAGAAATTTGGCATATCAAAGGTCAGATCATAAGGGACCTTAGTAGTCTATTTGAAAAAGAGGACTCAAAATTGAATTGGAGCAAGAAGTCGGAAGTAAGGCACATCAGAACTCAAATTTTGAAGGGTCGATCAATTCGGAACTTCGCAGATCGGAACCTCATAACTCTTAAAAAAATTGAGTTATGTTATAAGTGTTGAGGTTGCCAAGAAGGGGAAATACAAAGGAAATAATCACAAAACCAAGGACCCTAGGGACCCTTTCTCTCTTGTCAAGGCATGGCATGTGGCAACAGGTGATTGGCTCTGAGAAGCTGACAAGGAAGATGATGTCAGTGTGACGTGCTCGTGTGGTGGACATATGGAAGTCAATTTTGGCATTTTTGAGGGACCAATGGGGAAAATCTAGGTGACATGTGTCACCTCTAACAAGGTGCCACATGGAGTTGATGATGTTAGCGTGATGTTATTTCAAAGGTTGGATTTTTGGAGGATGGAGTTTTTGTAACTCCTATCAGATTATTTAATAAAAATTTCCGATTTAATGAAGGGACTCCAATGTTAAGTGAAATTTGGTCATGAGGACTCAAAGGATGAAGGGCGTAGAAAGGGTAGAGCACCTAGGTGTTATGGAGAATATCGAAGGTCAGAGTTTTTAGAACCCTTTTGAAATTAAATTTTGAAAAGGTACTAATCTGGAGTTTATCCAGGACAAAGAATTAAAGGTATTACGGACTCATGTGCATGGATGTGCCTATGTTACTTTATGCAATAGATTGATAAGATTCATGGCTTTAAAGCCAATCTGCTTTCTGACTGTTCATTTCTGCTTCCTGGTGCTTTGGTTCTCCTGCCTCTGTCCATTTGAATTCCCCTATTCTGCATCATCATCATTGTGTAACACTTCACAGGGAGGTGGCTACCTATTTCATAACGAACTAGGTGTGAGTTCTCTTGGAAATGTTTGAACTACTATTTTTTTTCGTTTAACTTTCAGATTGCCCACGAACATGCTTCCTCTGCCAACTCATCATTCATCCTAGAATTCAAGCCTTTATACAACTCGGCTTGTTTAACTCATTGAATCGAGTCATCCGTCAGATTGCATATCTGTTGTTGATCTGGAGCCTCTAGATCCTATGGTCTTCGTCCATATCGAGAAGGTAAGTTGCATGACATTTACTCGTCTGATGTGAGCGGTTTTCTCTCTTTTCCTCCAGACGCGTGGCACCCAATATGTAGCATCAGGTGGGACTCGGTTGAGAATGCTTACTACTCAAAGCCCTTCCGATATCCTGCCGATTTTCGTGTGGGACTCGCCTTCGATGGAAGCAGCGAATTCTGTACGATTTTTGACTTTTCGGTTCTAGATTGCTCAGGGATTTTTCTTCTTTGAGGGGTTTGCCCGACGATATGTGATTAGTGACTTGCATATCAGAAACCTCCCCCATTTCTCAAAATGACTTCTCATTTTGCTGTTTTATGGCAGTGTGCGTTACCATGGGCCAACGGTCTGCGTGCTTGACCGAGGGTCCTCTTTGCTTGGTGCTACTCACAATTTACAACTATTCAAGAATATTTTTGATAATATCGATCTTTGTAAGACTTTGAAGCTTTGGCATGAATTTTACAGAGTTATGAAAACTTAGAGAGTTCTTTAGGATCCAATTCGGATCACGACCTTGCCACTAAAAAATCTTTTGGACCACCAAACGTTGGTTTTTAAGGATCAGTCAAGTGAGGGTATAGATTCCTTGCTTGCCCAATTTATATCCATTTCGTACTGCTTGGTTTTGAACCTTTGAGTCCAACCCTCAGGTAGTCAACATCCCCCTTGCGTGTAGTTCTCACATTCCTGTCTAGAATTGTATCTTCTTGCAACTCATTGAGATATTTAGGTAACAGATCATCAATAGAAGGCAATTGACTCTGCTCTTCGAGATCTTCAATCAATGAAGGTTCAGATAATCTCAAGTTGTCTACATTAACAACTGAGTAGATGTGCATGTAAGTTGGTAAATCAAGGGGAAAAGCATTCTCACCAATTTTCTCAACGATATTGAAAGGTCCATACCTTATTGGCTTCAACTTCTTACCTTCACCTTGCATTTTGTCTTTGTTGATATACAGCCAGACTTGATCATCAACTTGAAAAATATGCTTATTCCGATGCTTATCATGCCTTGCCTTGTACTTGGCTTGGCTCTTTTCCAACTGTTCTTGTACATCCTGGTGAATCTATTGGATTTAATGAACTTGGTTGCCTTGTCCACATCACTGTGTTCATCAACTGCTATGTCTTTACCATAGACAAAATCCAAGGGAGATGTGGGTGTGAAACAAAAACATGTCTTAAAAGGAGATCTTTGTGTAGAATAATGTTTAGCTTGGTTGTAAGCATGCTGCACATAACATAAATGTTCATTCCAAAGCTTGGTATGCTTGCTGCGATACCCTCTAAGCAACTGGATCATTGTCCTATTGACCACTTCTGTCTAGCCATCTATTGCGGATGAAAAGCTGCGCTCTTCTTCAGTCTGGTGTCCATCAATTCCCCCAAAATTGACCAAAATTTCCCAACAAATCGGGTATCTCGATCAGATATAATGGAAGTGGGTAATCCAAAATGAACGCATTCACACTGAAAGAACAAATTTGCAGTTTTCTTAGCTATAATATGTTTGTTACAAGGTATTAGAATACACTTTTTGCTAAACCTATCCACAAAAACATATAAACAGTCATGACTTTTTCTAGATTTAGGTAGTCCCCCAACAAAGTCCATGGAAATACTTTCCCAGGGGTGAAAAGGAACTAATAATGGAGTGTACAAGCCTAGTTTTCTATTGTTGGGCTTTCTTTTAGCACATATGGTACATCCTCTTACATATCTAGAAATTGTCTCATGCATTTTTGGCCAATAAAAAAATCTTTGCAGCTGTGCAATTATTTTACTTATACTAAAGTGACCTGATATTAGAGAAGTGTTTGCTTCTCAAATTATCTTTACTCTTTCTATTTGAGGAATGCATAACTTTCCCAAATGATACAAGAGTTGGTCCTTAACATGATAATCCAATTCTTCTGCTTGTTTTCCATGACTTAAAGTTGCATATACATCTTTAGAATCTATATCTTGAGCATACTATTCAATATAACTTTCATGCAGTACTAAATTATGCTTAAGTATAGTGGATGCATTTATGATTGGTCTGGACAACATATCTGTAACTTTATTGTGTATTCCCATTTTATATTTGATGACAAGATGAAACTGTTGTAAAAAACCCATCCACCTATAGTGTCTTGACTGCTGCAAATTAGTTTGTGAGTGAAAATATTGAAGTGGTTGGTGATCCATATGTATAAATTTCTCTTTGCCCATTAAATAATGTTTCCAGTTTTTCGCACTTTGTACTAATGCATACAATTCTTTATCATATGTGGGATAGTTAACTACTACAGAATTAAATGTCTCAGAATTATAACATATGGGTTTACTGTGTTGCATCAACACTGATCCCATGGCATAGTCACTGGCATCAATTTCAATCTCGAATGGTCTTTGAAGATCGGGCAGTGCTAGTACTGGTGTTGTACTAATCTTTTCTTTTAAGGTTTCAAAGACTTTCTGCTGTTTTCCTTCCCACTGAAACACCTTGTTCAATCCTGTTAAAGCATGTAAGGGAGCTAAAATCAAGGAAAAGTTAGAAATAAACTTTCTCCAATACTGTACTGCTCCTAGGAAGATTCTAACTTTAGTAGCAGATTTGGGTTTGTGCCAGTTTATAATGACTGTGACCTTAGAGGGATCTATCTTCAAATCACCACCCCCTAAAATATGACCCAAATAATTCAGAGATGTTTTGCCAAATTCACATTTTGAGAGCTTAACATAAATATTCTCTTTTTTCAAAACATCTAGAGTCTACTTGACATGCTTTAAATGTTCTTCCCATGTCTTACTAAATATAAGAATGTCATCCAAATATACAATGACAAAATCATCAATTAAAGGTTTGAGTACAACATTCATTACTCTCATGAAAGTAGCAAGAGCATTAGTTAAGCCAAAAGGCATAACCAACCACTCATACAATCCCTGCTTTGTTTTGAAAGTAGTCTTCCTTGCATCTTGATCTGCAACTTTGACCTCATGGTAGCCACTATGCAAGTCCAACTTGGAAAAATAAACAATATTTTTCAACTGATCTAATAGATCATCTATGCGAGGAAGGGGATAACGATTTTTTATCGTTATTTTATTCAATGCTCGGTATTCAATGCACATTCCCCATGAGCCATATTTCTTTCTCACCAAGATAATTTGAGACCCACAAGGTGATGTGTTAGGTCTTATGAACCCTTTTTCAAGCAGCTCCTGTACCTGCTTCTTGATTTCTGCATTCTATAAAGTGGACAACCTATACATTCCGATGTTAGGCAATGGAGCATCTTGCTGCAAATTAATATCATGTACTATTTCCTTTTTGGGTGGAAAACCTTTAGGTTCTTGAAATAGTATATCATATTCTGAAACAAAATTTTCTAAATCAGCTTGTTGTTTAGCATTATAGCCCTCAAATACATTGGTTTTATTAGTTTCTTTTCCTTTACAACCATCAGTAAAAATTGTTTGCATGAATTTACAATTATTTTCATCTGCCCTGAGTTTATGAGAGTATAATTATTCTTGAGTTTATGAGCTCTTACAAATATTTGATTCCATATTTAATGAGTTGATACTTGTTTTTAGCTTTATAAAAAAATAGCTTTTCTATCATACAAGTAAGGACTTCCTAAAACAATTCCACATATATCCAAGGGAACAATATCTAACTCAACCTCATCTACAAATGCTGAGCCAAAAGAAAACCTAAGTTTACATTTTCTAGTCACTTGTAGTTGTGCTTTATCACATAACCAACCTAATGGATATGGCTTTTTGTGAGGTGTGGTTAGTAATCCCCACTTCTTTACAATTGCTTCAAAAATTAAATTTACTTGTGAGCCACTATCAAACAAAGTACCAGTCTTTTGATGCTTGGAAACAACTCTACTATGAAAAAGCTCATGCCTTTTCCTCTCATTTTCTTCATTGTCTGTAGATTGTGTAGAATTACTAGCAGATGCTTCAGAATTTTTACCTTTTATACCTATGGCTGCAATTGTTGTTTCATCTCCTGAATTTGACCCCAAATCTTTTTGAATAGCTACAACAGTCTTTTTCTTCTTTCCATCGTACTTCTTGGGTTTCAGCTCTGGATGCAAGATCCAACATTGTTCATCATCATGCCCATCCTTCTTACAGTGAGTACATGAAGATTTGGTATTTTGTACAGTATTTGTCTTCCTCTCTTTCCATTTTAGTTCTCTTTTCTCCTTATTCTTTCTTGCAGTGGGTTTTGATGATCCCCCAACTTCTAGGTTCACATTCTTGCCTCTAGCCTCTAGATGTGTAGCTTGAACAGATACCTCATATATGCTAGTGGGATTAAACATGAGAATAGTGTGCCTTAAGTAGCTGTGTAGACCACCTATATACTTGAGCAAAGTTTCAGGTGAGTCTAAAGAAATTCCTAGAATCAAAGATCCTTTCCTAAATTCTTGGGTGTAACTTTGTACACTTTTCCCTTTTAATTGTCGAAGATTTTTCCAACTCATCATGGATTGTTGCATATAAGCTAGTGGATATAACTATTTTTTAATTGCAGAAACAAATTCACTCCACACAGAAAGAATTTTACCATGCTTCTTCATGTTAGCTTGTGTCCTGCCTTCCCACCATACCAAGGCAATGCCTCCAAGGTGTAGGTTGTCTAGTTGAATCTTACTACTGTTTGAATCGATGCTCTGCACTCTGCAATAAACATCAATTTGTCTAATCCAATTATCTAGCTTCTCCGCATTCAACTCTCCATCATATATTGGTAAATCAAATTTAACATCTAATTTAATCAAAGATGTATTTTTTTTGTTTTTAGGACTACTGGTAGGTGTGGGAAGTTTTTCTTCTTTCCCTTTGCCTTTAGAGTGGTCATGGAGGAGAGATTCTTCTGCTCCTTTATCTCGTTTGGAGTTTGAGGCATATTCCTCTCTACCTTTCTTAAATTCTCTATACATTTCCTCCACCATGGCTATCATGGTCATGAAACTATCCATGAACTGAGGGACTGATTCCAAGGGATTTTCTTTTGACATTTTTCGTCTTAGGATAGACTTCCAACTTCAGAATTAGTTTCAACCAACTCTCCTTCTCCTAATTTAAGCTTTGATCTAGTTAGCATTCAATAATACAATCCAACACAAGCTTTTCTAACCTTAGTAACCTAATGCTCTGATACCACTTGATCTATAGTTTATCTTGAACAAAGAATTAAAGGTATTATAGACTCATGTGCATGGATGTGCCTATGTTACTATATGCAACGAATTGATAATATTGTGAAAAACATAGACACTAAAGTAGTTAGTGAAAACATAACAGGAAAACATGTAAACAAGATAAGTTTAATAAGGACTTCACCCAATACTCCTGGGCTACGTCTCCTAGTCCAACCTTCAGTGGTGGCCTCTCTATTATGTTTTCAAAGAAGATTTTTTACAACAGTGAGGTCAATTTGAGTCTCACTCAACAGATATAAATCAGTAAGACTAGACTTGGATCCCCCAAGTCTCTGAAGTACATAGACTCTCCTTACTGAAACTCGATCTCTATTGGTCAGAGTAGTATGATCCCAATCTGAGACTCAATACATGACAGACATTTATCGAGGATTTTGCTTGAACCTCTCAATCCTTCCCTAGAGTACACAATCTCTCTCACTCTCTTTGGCTCTATCTGGCTCAATGTTGCCTTCAGGTGAGCTTGACTCTGTTCTCTGCTCTTGGCTTTCTTCCTTAACTAAATCTCCATCCCTCTTGCTCCTCCGTCAGTTCATGGCTTTAAAGCCAATATGCTTTTTGACTGTTTGTTTATGCTTCCCAGCTGTTCTCCTGCCTCTGTCTATTTGAAATACCCTGTTCCATGTCATCATCATTGTGTAACACTTTACAGGGAGGTGGCCACCTGCTTCATAATGAACTGGGTGTCAGCTCTCTTAGAAATGTTTGAACTGTCATTATTTCCATTTAACTTCTAGATTGCCCACGAACATGATTCCTCTGCCAACTCATTGTTCATGCCAAACTTCAAACCTTTATACAACTCGTCTTGTTTACCCTGTTGAATCCAGGCATCTGTCGGATTGCATATCCGCCATTAATCTGGAGCCTCCAGATCCTACAGTCTCCGTCCATATCGGGTGGGTAAGTTGCATGACATTTACCCATTTGATGTGAGCAGTTTTCTATCTCTTCCGCCAGACGCGTGGCACCCAATGTGTGGCATCGGGTGGGACTCGGTTGAAACCACTTACCACTCGAAGCCCTTCTGATATCTTGCCGATTTTCGTGTGGGACCCGCTTCTGGCGGAATCGGCGAATTCCGTACAGTTTTTGACTTTTCGGGTTTGGGTTGCTCATGGATTCTTCTTCTCAGAGGGGTTTGCCCGACGATATGCGATTAGCGACTTGTTGCTAATCACATTTCAGAAACCTCCCTCGTTTCTCAAAAAGACTTCCTGTTTTGTTGTTTTGTGGTAATGCACGTTACCATGGGCCAATGGTCTATGCGCTTGACCGAGGGTCCTCGTTGCTCAAAGCTGCTCACAATTTACAACTGTTCGAGGATTTATCCAATAAGCTTGACCTTATAAGACTTTGAAACTTTGGCATGAATTTTACAAAGTTATGAAAACTTAAGGAGTTCTTTAGGATCCAATTCGTATTAGGTATAATTGAGAAGGGCTTCCATTGCAGACTGACACATGGTTGTGAGAGATCCAAAGAACCTAGAGTAGAGAGAAGATTTAGCACTGAAGTGCTACGAACCATATTAGGATGTGAATATCAGAACTCATGTATAGTTTCTTTTTGAAAAAGTTCCAATGAGAGGGGCTTTCAATGTGTTGTTGGCATTTGGTTACGAGGACTTAGAGGCTTAAGGGCATAGACCAAGGCTGAGCACCTAAGTATTATAAATATCATTGGGAGAGGGAGACATCATAACTTTGTTTTAATTTCAATTCGAAGAAGTGCCAATGAAAAGATATTTGATGCATTAATGGCTCAAGGTTGTTTGAGACTTAAAGGAACTAAGGGTGGAAGAGAAAATATAAAGGGAGATAGGCCCCCGAAAAGATCATAAAGGCTTTAGCACCCAAGCCCCAAGTCGTTGGTCATGACACCCAATTCTTTGGCGGAATTGCAATAAGAGGGATAAGCAAAATGTAGCTAGGAGAATCAAAACTTTTTTATTTCATAATGTTTATTTTAAATAAAGTTACAATTGATGAAGGCTCCGATATCACAACCCCTAAGAGCTATAGTAGTGGTCATAGGTAGTAGTTCTATGATGAATAAGCAATAAGGAGCTAAGCACAAAAGGGCATTGAGACTTTGTATTTTCGTAATGTTAGTGTAAATAAAGTTAGAATGTGTCGTGGCTCTGAAATTGCACTATGGTAATGTTACAAGATGTATTGGGATCTGATAATGTGCCAAAAAGATAATAAGGGATGAATGGGTTGGAAACTATCAATTTTGTTCAATCACCAATTAGTGCAAAGCATTCCCAACACCACCTCACAAAACCATGACTGGTTCCAAAATGGAATAATCCAAACAATTAGAGGAAGGAAGTGATAGATGGAGTGGTAGGAAACCGTAGGAGGAATATCTCAGTAGAGGCATGGTCGAATCATCAACCCACCACTAATCCATATAATAGAGGCTGATTCCACCTAACAAAATAAAAGGAATGGACATGGAGATATTTTGTTGTGTTGATCATGAAACCTCTTATTTCTCATATTTTGTTAATTTTTGCATTTTTAAGAAAATAATTGGATTTGTTATGTAATCATTAGGACAGCTAGAACATTTGCATGCTCAAACAACTGGTAGTTCAGAAAGTTGTAGCACTTTGAAGATATTTTTTAATGTTTGTTTGAACTCTCTCCTTATAAATAGGGAGGAAAAACTCATTAGAAGGGTTCTGTATTTTATGGTTTTGGGAGTTCTATTTTCCTGTCCCTAAGGCTAATTATGGTTTTACACATTTTGACCAGTTTGGGTGTATGATATATATTTAATTATTGAAAATTAATGAAAAAGTGGTTGGTGATTCCAATCATTGGGATATGTAGTATGTGTTATTCCTTTGTATTTCATTTCATATGTGTTTTTATTCTTTAGAAATTATGCAATTGTAGCTGTCAAATTCAGTCTTAAATCCCAAATTTACTTACGTTATGTTGTAGAAGACAAAAACTATGAAATTACATATTACCTATGTTATGTGATAACATATGGTACCTGTGAAATCACATATTTATTACTGTTATGTGATAGCGGGTGGTACCTATGAGATTATTGGTTTACCTATGTTGTGTGATAAAAGAAAATAACTGTGAGATATTGAATTGAAACACTTAAAATGCACTCCATAACTTTTTCACTTCATTCCTTTTATATTTTCATGATTCTACTACGATTTGTTGCATAGGATTTTGTGTATATCTAGCCCTCTACACTAGGTTCCTCCCTTAGATTTCTCCTTTCCATATTTGCTGCAACGACATATTTAAGTTTCATTCTTTGTTTGTCAGCCACCAAACCTGAAAATTCGTGGGAATGATACATTTTTTATGTGCATTGTGGATATGCCTCTGTGAAAGGTAATTGAACCAGATTTAAAATCATTTTACATTTATCTCTTGAGAAACAATAAATTTTCTTCAAGAGACACTAAGATGTCCTAAACACTAACCTCTCCTCAAATCGAGGGTTGTCTCTAGAAGCTACAACATGTTTTAAGTTCCTTTGAAATGTTTTATAGCTTTGTTTTTATTATGCTTTGTTTCTTTAATACATAAAGCTAGTAAAGTTTGGATCTAATGAGTTTACATTATTTTGATTTGTTTTCTTGCAGCATATGTGTGGATCCACTACAGGAAAGAAGGTTAAAGGCACTGATGAGCTACTCTCGTAAAGTTGCATGAACACCCTCGTGTGTGAAATATTGCAACTTAGAGCCTTTATAACATTAGTCATTCCACACCCAGTGTTGAAACCCTTAGTGTTACTTTTTAAACATTTGATTATATTTTCACTAAAATAATTCATTGAACGACATTGAAACCTTAGCAAAATCTTCTTTATATATCACATGAACATCCAAGTATGAAAAAATATGATCCAGAACCCTTATAACACTAAGTTGTTTTATCTCCCAATGATAGGCCTTGTGGTGATTTCCCATTTGATTTTATTTATCCCAAAGTGTGCTTTGCTGAAATTAGTTGTTAGCATAGGCTAGAATAGTTATGATATTACATTTCATGTGCTTTCATATCTAAGTCTTACAATCCTGGATTCGATAATTAAATGCTAGAATTAGAATACATATAATTTTACTGGAAATAGGTCAAATGGTTTCCTTTGGCATAATGGTGGTACAAGTGGTACAACATATCCTTCCATACTTCATCAAAAATGTCACCATTTATGGCACTTTATGGATATCATCCACCATCCATCATATCACCCTTAAAAGGGACTATAAATTCTACTTGAAAAGGGACTATAAATTCTCAAGTAGTAGAGGACCACATATAAGACCAATGAGATGTTCTCAAACTATTAAAAGACAACTTGGTTATGGCACAAAATAGGATGAAACAACAAGAATATCAACATCGCAATGAAAAAGAATTTGAAGTGGGGGATTGGATATTTGTGAGACAAACAATATAAGTAGATGTCTCTTAAGCAACAAAAGAAGGACAATAAATTAGATCCGAGGAATTATGGCCTCTATAAGGTGTTGTTGAGGATTGGAAGTACAACTTACAAATTTGAGCTACCTCTATATTCATATGTACATCTAGTCTTCTATGTTTCTTGCTTAAAGAAGATAATCAGTGGTGCTTAAAGAAGATAATTAATGAAAAGATCCTAGTCCAAACCATTCTAATAGAGAGTAATAAACAAGAGAAAATATTACTAGATCCAAAAAAAAAAATTGGAAACAAGGACTATGTAACTAAAAGATCGAGCAATTACTGAGTACCTCATCAAATGGAAAACCCACCAGTGTAAAAAGAGACACGAGAAGATGAAATTTTCATGCATAAACACCCACATATGGTCAAGTGTTGATAATAATGTTTTGAAGGGGAAGGGCATGTTAAGCCCTATAAGAGCCCCATGTTAACCCAAAAAACCCTTATTATGCCCTAGATCCCGAGTAGTTATATTTCTATCGTTATATTGTTATGTAGTATAGAACCCTTCATGGTCCCATTTTATTATAATTGCACCCTTTGTCTCCTATATATCTACTTAGAAGACCTAGTCTTAGGATGATCAAATATTGCCTTGTATATTGTATTCATTTCGAAAAAAGATTTCAACCTTAAAGATGATTGTAATTATTAGGTTTGTATCACTTTTTAAACACAAAAATCATAATAAAAATTAATGTACCAATAAATCAACGGTGGCCATGAAATATAGGGTTTATATTTCCTAATATGAAACTACTTAATTAATGCCTCTGAATTAATGTTAAAAAATACTATAAAAAGAATAATAAAGTCATATACGTTTTTCTAACATTTGCTTCAACAACACTATATTGTTAAAATTTATATTCAAATCTAGTAACAACCTCACATAAATAGCACATTTATATGCATAAACAAAACGTAAATTAACACATGTAACCTAAACAAGACACTCATGTTTATACACAATGTAATCATACATGAAAACAACACATAGTAACGTTAATACACATAAATATACCACTAACATATATAGCATAAAGAACACACTCATACATCTAACTGATTAGTTCCATACACTTAATTATGTAGTTAGTTATATAATAAGTAGAATATTCATAAACATAAATGACCGCTAACTAAAATGGCACCCAGTTACACACGTATCTCATTTTATTAATATAGGAGAAAAAACGGAGAATAAAAGATCGATTCTTCCTCATCGTAACATTATCCTTTTTAATAATAAATTAATCGTTACAATCATGTGAAAGATAATGAGTTGTATATTTTTAATAATTATTATCATGATTAGTCTCAAATCTAGAAATTAAATTATAATACTACTAAGTATTCAATATAAATAAGATCAAATACTATTGTATATTGTATTTTTACATTGACAATATTATCAATTAAATTGAAGATATTTCAAAGATAAAGATAACGCAAAAAAAATCCATTATTTGGAAAGAGCAAATTGAATATATACACACTAATATTTTAAAAACATAGATTCTGACTTAAATAATGACGCAGTTGTTTCTTACATGTAACTAATGTGTTATCTATAATATAGTGTTTTTTCATCGTCGATTTCCAAAAAGTGTCCGACTGCATTATAACACATCTCGCGCTCATCTTTTCTGAGGGCTTACGTATTATTGAACACTAATTGTCAATGTATTAAGTACGTGTGTATACGACTCTCTTTTCAAATTTACAATTTTTAAAAAGTTTAGTTATTTCTTCTTTCTCCTGAGATGTTCTTTAAGTGTTTTTCAGGTTTGTGTTTTTTACTTTTTTTTTTGTAATGAATTTTTTGTTTTTTTGGGATAGTTAAAAAGAAAAAAGGTCAATATTTAAAAGTTGGAATTTTCAATATATTTATGTATTGTTAATTAATATTTCAATGTAAATCAAATAATTGTCA
>APFE031359909.1:0-13891 GCA_000404065.3 Pinus taeda | reverse complement strand
ATGACTAAGTGGGTCTTTATTAAAGTGGGTGAATTAAAAAATAGAAAGTGAGATTTAAATGTGCATTTAATCTCAGCTATTGATCTAAATCTATTTCAGCCATTGGATTTAGAGATCACCCCAAAGTCACTTGGATCACCCAAAAGTCACTTGGAGTTATATTAAAGGAGGAAAAGATCATTCATTCTTTCATGAGCAGATTGGGAGAAGAAGAGCAAGAGAGCAAGGGAGATTTCTGGACAAGAAGGAGAAAGAAGCAGCAGTTTGGCACACACACCAGGCAGCTCTTCAGCAAAATCAGAACAACAGAAAGACAAGCAGAACAACAACAAGAACAAGTAGAAAAAGCTGATTTTTTGCTGAAAACTGAGAAGTTTCCAGGTGGTCTGTTGGGCTGAAAACGGATAAGTTTGCTTGGTGAAAAAAAAAATTATTTTGCTGTAATTTTTGCTGAAATTTTCTTGCTGTAAAAAGACATTTTTCAGAAATAAAGAAGAGCTCTCAAACTGGTTTTCCCCAAGAGTTGTAGTGGGTTTTTCCAGGGTCACGTTGACCAAAAATATCAGTGTTTTAATGTGTTTTAATGCCGTTTATTATTGCTGATTTTTATTTCTGTAATTTCCAGCATTTTGTAAATTTTCCAGAATTTGTGTTTTCAGCAAATTTATTTTTTTCCATCTTGTTGAATGTATGGTTATGGGAAAGGGCATTTAACTACATGGAAGAAATAAGGAGAAACTGAAAATCGGGGTGGGAAAACAGAAATTTTAACAAGCAGCCTATTGCTTTCATGAGTAAAGCGCTTCAAAATTCTGAGTTAAAATACAATACCATGGAAAAGTAAGCCTATGCCTTTGTCAAGTTTCTTAGGAATTTCAAAACTTATGTGGGTTATTCTAAAATCATCGCTTTTGTCCCAAATTCTGTTGTTAAAGATATACTAACTCAAACCGATTTCTTCGGGGCTCGCGCTAGGTGGGTTACTAAAATACAAGAATATTATTTAGAGATCAGACCCACCAAGCTAGTCAAAGGCAAAGGCTTGGCTCAAATGCTGACCAAAGGTAATGAAAAGGCTCTTGGTTTGTTTTGTCTTAACGATCTATCTTCACCTGAGTTGCAAAGATTAGAAGAGCATGAGTGGTACAAGGACATTATTTATTACTTGATAAATCTTACATGTCCTAACCATTTAGTGGCTCATAAGAGAAGGGCTCTTAGATTAAAAGCCACTAAGTATTGTCTCATGAAGGATGGCCTTGGATGGAGAAATCCTGAGGGCATAGTACTTAGGTGTGTTGATAAAATTGAGTCCAAGAAATTAGTTTCTGAGTTTCATTCAAGATTTTGTGGTGGTCATTATGCTGCTAGAACTACTGCCCACAAAATTTTGAGAGCTGGTTATTATTGGGCTTCAATTTTTTCTGATGTGCATAAGTTTGTTAGAAGTTGTCAAGCTTGTCAACTATTCACTTGGAAACAGAAGCTTGCTGCCCTGCCCCTACAACCTATCATTGTGGAGGCACCTTTTCAGCATTAGGGTCTGGACTTCATCGGGAAGTTCGATGAAAATTCTAGCAATGGCTACTCATGGATTTTGACTGCTACTAATTATTTCACTAAATGGGTTGAAGCCATTCCCATTAAGAATGCCACTAAAAAGGTCATTATGGATTTCATTGAAAATAATATCATTACTAGATTTGGTGTCCCTGCTAAGATCACTACTAATAATGCCAAGGCTTTTAGTTCCTCAGATTTTTCGTCTTTCTGTTACAAGTATGGCATTATCTTATCTCATTTATCAAATTACTATCCTCGGGGTAATGGTCTGGCTAAATCAAGTAACAAGAATCTCATAACCATTATCAAGAAGATAGTAGGAGATAATAAGAAATCATGGGATAGCAAAATCAAGTATGCTTTATGGGTAGATAGGATCACTAAAAAGAAAGCTACTAGTAAATCTCCCTTTGAAATGGTTTATGGCTTGGATGTAACCTTACTTGTGCACTTGAAATTGCCATCTTAGCAGCTCCTTTAGTATTTTTCTACTAACAAAGATGTTGTTCAAAATAGAATAGATCAGAGTTAGATGAAGCTCGTAGGATAGCTTTTGATGCTATATGTAAAAATCAATCTAACATTAAGAAAAGCTTTGATAAATCATCTCGATCTAGATCTTTGTAGGTTGGAGATATGATACTTCTTTGGGATCGCAAGAATGAAAAACCAGGAAAACATAAGAATTTCGACAGTTTGTGGCTGGGACCGTACATCATTTGAGATATAGCTGGACCAAACTCATTCCACTTGAGCAGATTGGATGGCGAACCACTTGATTTACCTACAAATGGCCAAATGCTCAAGTTGTTCTTCAAATATGATATCTGATGTCGTGGGGCATTCTCTGTATTGTATTTCTAACCTTACTCCTTGTCATTTCAACATTTTATTTTTGTTTTAGGATTAGATTTACTTTTCATGTTACTAGATAGTTAATAAATGAAGAGCTTATATTTTTCATGTGCTTAATGTTATATGATGATTTTTGGATGGACGCTACTTATGTTTTGTTATGTGTTGCATGGGTGCAGATTCTGGATTCTCACATTCATACAATGCAGCAATGTGTCCCCAAGTAGAGCCAGATGTTGACCACTATGTGTCAACTACCCATAGCAGTACACCCCATTTTTTCGCAAAAGGGATAGCGCTTGATTGACGTGTCCATGACATTTGACTCTCATCATTAGCCCTATCATCTTATGTTGTAAACCCAGTCTGCATGTGTAAATTGTAAATAATCTTAGCAAATCTATGTCATGTATGTATTTGCGTAGGTAAACCTAATCTTCTAGTGATGACCTACATTCCGGAAGGTATTTTGTCTCACCGACCCATGGTCGGCAGAGTTTTCCTTCAGCCTAACCCCAAATCCAGGATAGATTTTGTCACTAGAATCTTAGGGGAATCCTAGTATGCTAGGTCGCGTCTATGTAAAAGTAATTTGGAAATAATTCTAACTATTTGGTTAGGTTACTACAAATTTCTTGATCTGCTAGACTATATTTGTGTCGCAGAACTGGGTGGTCTATTAGGGTTTATGTCAAATGGGTTTTCCCCCTTGAGATGTAAAATTGTAAAGGTCATGATGTAATGTGTCTTGAAGGTTAGAAAATGTTTTAATCCCCTCACAGGTCCTAGGTCCTAGGTAAAATTCCTAAAAGGCTAGGTTCGAGGGTCCAAAAATAAAAACAAAAAAATAAAAATAATAAAATTAAATAAGCTAAAATATATATATTTAACAATAAAATAATAATAAGTCAAAGTTTTGAGGAAATAAATGCAAAATTTTAATTTTTAATATATTAAAACACATTTAAAATTTCGACAGATGAGATTAAAAGGGATCTTGATCCTCATCGACGATCGAGATTAGTTTGACATGGATCACTGGAACTAGTTACTAGGAAATTTTTCTTTAAATAGGGTGTCAGGGGTCATTTGAGATCATTCCATCTGTGAGTCTTATGTTGAACAAAGTTCTCTTGTAATCTTTTTCTTGTGCAATAAGGAAAGACTTTGGGGTTGAAATCTTGCTAGTGTTACTCTTCTGGAAATGTTGTAAGATGTTTTATTTCTGTGCATGATTTTAATTTCAGCCATTGATAATAGCTTGATGAAGAGTGATTTTAAACACAGTTATCTTGTTTAGTCACTAGGGTTTGAATGGTAGTAGAATTTCTGAATGTGATGGTAGGTATCTCCATTAGATTGGATATTAGTATTGCTTTCTCCCTCCTTGTTGATGGTTGAAGTAAGCTGTGCAGGAAAATCTAGATTTCAAAGATCAACGGGTGTTTGGGGAGGTTCTCAGCTGAACAAGCTAACTCCCGAGAAGCACTTTTTTTTGAAGAGCCCAGCAAGTTTTGATCCTGGGTTTATCATTTAAATTTCTCTTCTGAATGCATGAGGGGTTTTCTGAAGCATCTCATAGTAATTTTTTTATTTTTTTTTGTTGGCAAAAGTAAGACCTTTCGTTTTCTATTGAACCAAGTTATAATAAGTACATGTATTTGGTGACCTCAACCCGCCCCGAAGGGAAACTGGGTCTGTTGGCCACCTGAAGTCTTTTAAAGCCAACCAATAATAAAAAAGTAACAGCCTATCTATCCATGCCAAGTGAACTATACTACCAAAATTGCTAAACATGCTTCCTTTCAACATTATAAACAAACTGTAAACAAATAGAGGGCTCGACTATCTAACATAAAATCCATGAACGAAGCTTGATAGTCTAGTCTACCTCGTTTTCAGGAGGGGTATCTTCAGCTTTTGTCTCTGGCACTATCTTCTTGAGAAGTTGTTGAATTTCTTCCAGCTTTTTGTCTTGCATGAGCAGGGTGATTTGGAGGTTCTTCATTTCTCTCCGTAAGTTTGGGATGCCTTGAGCCATTTCTGCCATTTCCATTGCTACTTGTTCCATCGATTTTGCCATAATTCTCTTAACAACCCAATAAACATGAAGGGCCTTCTTATATAGAGACAGGCAGTTTCTGGTGTTACCTGGATCAGGAATCAAATTTCCCCAGTCCTCCATCTCTGTTTCTGAGTCCTCCTACAGAGCATTGGCCTCCATTTCCTAGATTATCCTACATATCAGCATCAGTGCCTTCATTGTATGCGTTCTTCGCTTCTTGAACCATTTGATTCACGGTTCTTCGTCCACGTCTCTGGTCCGCTGGCGGTTATGAACTTTGTTCCTGCCTTTCAAATTTCTGCCCTATACCTCTGCCTCGGCATCCTCTACCTCTACCTGGATGCATGGGTTTTTTCCTTGATGCTAGCTCGCTACCCTGTCCTCTGGTTCTCTTCTCCTTATTTGTTTTTTTGTCTTGCTGGTCTCTCCCTGGTCTCCGGATTTTCCTTTCTCCTCCTTTCCTCGCATGTGTTTGGTGAGGCTTCTCTATAATCTGCACTTCCTCATTAATCCCATGTTCCTTTATCGCCACCTAGCCCTGGTCTATGCCCTCCCGTGTTCCTCGTATGGTTCTGACCTATCCTATCCCACTTCCCTCCATATTCGTGTCAACCTCAATCTTTCCCACTCTCTCCTCATCTATTTTTAAACTGGTATTGTGATAGCCTAGCTCCTGGCCTTTCTCCTCTTCGTTACTCTCTGCAAATGTTATGTGTCTTACAGTTTCTAAGCTCCTGCCTGTACTCGTTGTCTGAGCATAAGTTTGATTCACCTCGGCGAGCCTATTCTAGATGCAAATATCCCAGCATACCACTCTGTCTTTACTACTCTGCGTCTCCACCCTTTGGTGCGATGCCACTCCTCCTTTACTACTCTGCATCTCCTCCCTTTGGCCCGTGCAGTCTTTTGGGTTGCCCTTGTCTTCTCTTATTAACCATGTGCCAGCTGCCTTCCGTCCTCTCGCATCAATGTCGTCGGTCTTACACTCTCCCCTCATCTTTTCATCACTGCCCTTCTCGCCATCATCTATCTTCATAACCCTGTCATTTCTTAGCCTCGGGATCCTGTCGGTTTTGAAAGCCATCATGACAAATTGAATGGTTTTAATGTTTCGTGGTGGCATGCCCTGCCACCTCTCTACTTTCATTATTTTTCCATGCTTCTCCACCTTCTCCACCCCGATCAGGGGCCATCTATAGCTTTTTTCATGCAGTTGTAGTCTCTTTGTCATCCTGAGTGATAATCAAGGTAAGGATCTCCCATCGTGGCTTGTCCACCTGTGTTGGCAATATGCTATCTACCTTCCCATCTTGTTCATTGCATCCCCAGTTGGCTAGGAAGTCAGCTGCTTTGTTTCCTTCCCTTTTTACATCGTTAAAAAAATTTTATTCCATGTGTTTCATGGTGTCTGCCAAGTCTTGAATTAACCGTCCTCCAGCTCTTCGCTACCTGTTCCCAGTCTTTACCATTATTAAATTTCCTGAGACTTTCAATAACTAGCTGTGAGTCCCCTTCAATCTCCACTTGAGTATAACCATTTCTAATTGCTATTCTGATGCCTTGGTATACTGCCATCAATTTTGCTTCATTATTACTCACTATACCTCCCCGATCCGCATAGACCCATCTAGTACATCCTTGGCTATCTCTAAATATACCCCCGAAACCTGCTGGCCCCAGGTTTCCTTTGGAAGCCCCATCAAAATTCAGTTTGATGAAGTTTTCTTGAGGGTAGATAAAATTGGACAAACTCTTACTCTGGGTGTTCTGATTTCTTTTGCTTTGAGGATGGACCATGCTCGACTTCAAATCTAGACTGTCTAAGATTCGAATTTCTTCTGGGGTTGTTTTCCAGTCCTCTTCCTCCCAGGCTTTCGCTAGAATAGTCTCTCTTATGAGAATCTTAATTCGCTTCCAGATCGATTCAGGAGGGTTGGCTTTGTCTTGAAATATTCTTAGATTTCTTTCTTTCCATATTAGCCCTATATTGAATCCCATTGCCAGACTCCAGGATCTCCTCACCACCTGGCATGAAAATTGACCTTTTCCCCACTGGAAGATGGTTCATTTGATGTCCTACGGATCCCTGTTTCATTTTCCAAACAGATTTTCGATTTCAACCCATTGTTGTAGGGTGATGGGGCATGAATTCAGGAGGTGTTCCTGCGTTTCAATGTCTTGTTTGCAGAGGCTACACATGGGAGGTCCGTAGAGACCTCTCTTTTGAATATGGTCCCACGTCAAGATTCTTCCTTTTCCTACCAGGAAAGCGAATAGGGTTACCTTTGGCCACCATTTATTCTTCCATATTTGTTTCCAACCTGGTTCCTCCTCTTCTTGTACCTGATGAGTGGTTAAATAGTATGCTTCCTTTACCGTGAAAGTGCCTTTTGTTGATCTTCCCCACCAAATAATGTCCAGGCTTGTTCTAATTTTTATCCTTCTTGATTCCATTTCTTTTGCAAATACCATTCTCTGTTCAGGATCTATATTACTTTCCCATTCTTCTGGATTCCTCCAAATTCTCCAAGTCTCATCTTGCCTTTCTTCTTTCCAATACTCATTCACATAATGTAACCCTTCTGTTGTTGCCCTTTGATATGTGTCTTGCAAAAGTTGGAGCCCCACCAATCTCTCTCTTTGTTGCCAAGCTTCCTCCCAAAATTTGGTTGTATTGCCATCACTTATTTCCCAAAAAGCGTGCCTGCTTATAATGTCCCTGTTTTGGCTTGCTAGGTCCCATACTGTGGAGCCCCTTGGGACTTCCTCTAATCTAAGAATGTCCTCCACAGATTTAGGCATTGAGTATTTTTGTGTCCAGATATTTTTCCATAGATCTTGTCCTCCCCTCATCCACCTCCACCATAGCTTCGCTCTCAGAACTCTATTCATAGTACTCGGATCCCTAAGACCTAGGCCTCCCTCTTCCTTATGCTTTGTTAAGCCTTCCCACGATATAAGAGCCCATTTTTTTTGTTGTTTTGGACCTCCACAAATGAATTTTCTAAATATTTCTATCATTTTTGTACACACTCCTTTGGGGGCTGCCATAACCGAGAGAGGATAAATAGGAATTGCTTGGAGAATTGATTTAAGAAGAACAAGTCTGCCTGCTATATTCAGAGATCGGAATGCCCAATTTGTCGATCTGATCTTAAGTTTCTCCCCCGTTTGCTGCCAGTTTGCAATTCTTAGAGAGTGTAAGGCTAATTGATTTCCCAGATATTTTGTAGGTAATTCTCCAAATCGGAATACCAGAGTTCTGGTCAGATGTCCTTTGACCGCTTCAGGTGTGTTGAAGAGGAAAGTGCATGATTTCTCCCTATTAATCTCTGTACCTGAAGCTTCCGTGAAAAGGTCCAAAATCTATTTTATCCTCTTGACTTCTCGTAATGAAACAACACAAAAAAGCATGATGTCATCAACAAACTGCTAGTGCGTAATAGGAAGGTTATTCCCCATGGCCTCAGCCATTTGATTTATCCTTCCCTCAGTTCTTTTTTGAGATATCTTCCTGGGCCTTCTGCTGCAATTATGAATAAGAATGGTGATATAGGGTCGCCCTGCCGCAATCCTCTTGTAGCATTGAACACTGAGGTTGTGGATCCATTTAGAAGGATGGAGAAATTTGGGGTTGATACCATCTCATAAATCCAATTCACCCATCTATTGCAAAATCCAAATGCCATTAGAATTGATTTTAGGTAATTCCAATTTAGACGATCGTAGGCCTTAGAGAGATCCAATTTTACCATCATTCCCATTTCTTTTTTCTGTTTCAGGGAATGAATCACTTCCTAAGATACCACTATTCCATCTAGAATTTGTCTCCCCTCCACAAACCCAGTTTGTTCCGGGGAGATTATACTAGAGAGAATTGGTTTCAACCTTTTGGCCATTAAAGTAATAATGATTTTATAAATTACATTACAAAGGGCAATCAGACGAAATCCTTGAGCCGAATCCGAGTTAGTAGATTTAGGAATAAGAGAGAGAAAAGTTGAGTTTAGACCATGCCATACCTTCTGATGTCTTCGCGATTCCTCTACCACTTCCAAGATGTCTTACCCTAAGAAGTGCCAACCTGCTTGGTAAAACTCCACAGTAAACCCATTCGGGCCTGGGGCCTTGTTTTTTTTCTCATTTCTTTCACGATTTCCTCCACTTCCTCCAAAGTTGTAGCCCTCATCAAGGCTAAGTTTTGGTCCCTCGTGATCATTTTTGGAATTTCATTACATATTCTTCCTATAGTTGTTTCTCTGTCCATCTGAGGCTCCATAAGGATGTCTTTAAAGTATTTGACTAGAGTCTGTTCGATTCCTTCGTGCTGATTTATGTGATTCCCTTCCTCATTTTTAATGGAGAAAATTATGTTCCTATGTCTATGCTGAATCATGGCCTAGTGGAAGAATCTTGTATTTTTTCCTCCCTCTTGTAGCCAGTTTATGCGAGACTTTTGTTTCCATAATATTTCTTCCTGTTTTCTTCGTTCTTCAAGTTGACTTATCAGTAGCCCTTCTTCTCTGCTCCTTTCCTCGCTTCCGCCTTTAGATATAATTTCTTGTTGTAGTTTTCCATTTTGTCCTCTAACTGTTGCTTCTCCCTGAATATATTCTCGAATTCCTCTTTATTCCAATTTTTTTTATCTTTTCTCTAATCTCTTTTATTTTTAGATGGAAGGTCTACATCTTACTCCACCCTCTTTGTTGGCTTTGGTTCCACCATTCCTCCACCTTTGGCAAAAATTGCTGATTCCTAAGCTAGAACGCTTCAAACCTAAAGGGACGACTTTTGGGGGTCGAGTTGATGCCGATTTATAGTTTTATAGGCCAGTGATCTAAGCCTATTGCAGTGAGGATCATTGTTTCTACAAAGATATCCATATTCAATATTTTCTCTGATATTAGAAATCTGTCTAGTCTCGACGCAATTTGATTTTTACCCCCTCTTCTGTTGTTCCATGTATGTATCCCATTTATAGTGGGAATATCTACCAGTCTTTGCTCCGTTATCGTCTCCCTTAAGGCTTCCATATCTTGATCTAGACTTCTTAATCCACCTCGTTTTTCTGCTGGTGTTGTAATCATATTAAAATCTCCCCCAACTATCCATGGCTTCTTCCGAAGTAGACTTCGCATAGTCTCCATGTTTTGAAGAAAGCCCCTACGCTCGCTTGGTAAGTGCGGCCCATAAACACCTGAGAGGGTTATCCATTCCGACAATTCTATCAATCTGAAGGTTCCTGAAAGGATTCGCGAGAGGCTGACCCAATTTTCAAATTGAACCTTTTCAGGGTTCCATAGAACTGCAAGCCCCCCTGCCGTGCCTACCGCATCCTGACCCATCACCTCATAATGCATATTAAATTTTCTCATTATTTCTTCCAATTTCTGAGTGTTAATCTTTGTTTCTTGGACTATCATTATGCTAGATTTATCTCTCTTCAACCTATCCGTCAGGTATCTCTATTTTCCTTTGCTGTTGAGACCCCTGATATTCCAGCTTGTTATTATCATTTTAACAATTTTGTTGGTTGTTGAAATACCTCTGAGAGAGGTATAACTCTACCTGAATTGGCCAGCATCTATCCTACCACTTGTATTGTTTCACTCATGGGTCGTCGACCTCTTTTCCTCCCTCCTTTTCCAATGCTGCCCATTCCGATACTCTGAGACCCTTGCGTTCTTGCCTTCTTTGGTTGATTTGTCGACATGTTCCTACCTTCTCCTTAAATTTTTGAAACATCTCTTTATATAATTGCTTTTGTTCTTCTGGTATGAATCTCTCGTCTAGGTTCCTCCACTCCTGTAATAGTCCTCTCATAATCCGCTCCTTATCAGTTCCTCTGTCTTTCTGAGGGTTGACCTCCATTTGATTTTGCTCGTTGTATAGATCTGTGTTCACCTCTTCTCCTCCTTGTTACAAGTTTGCCTGAACAGGGTTTTTTTCTTTTGTTTCTTTCAATATCTCCATGTTATCCTCATCACTTTCTTCCTTTTCTACTTCTTCGTCCTCCTCCTGAAGAGCTTTGAACTTGTTCCGATTTTCCAGTGTTATTGTTTTGACTAGTAATTGCATCCTTGGCGTTTCATTTGCCTATTTTTTCCTTATCGACAATTCTTTGAAACCCTCATTCGGTCCATCCATTACCTCTGTTGACTTCTCATTTTCAGCCCTCTTCTTCATTGATTCCTCTACATTGTTTAACGGACATTGTCTGAAAAGGTTCCCATATTCATGGCATTGCCTGCAGCAAAATGGAATATGTTCGTAATCCACAGGTTGTTGCCACACTTCATCATGGTATTCTAGTTTGATAAATTCAGGAAGCGGCTCTGTTATATTCATATATACACATATCCTTGCATAGGATGTATATCTTCCTCTTTTGGTAGTCCCGGCTACTTTGACAAATGTTCCAATTGTGTTTCCTATTCCTTCTAAGATCTCAGGCTCCCAAAACTCTATTGCTAAACCAAACAGTCTGATCCTAATGGGGGCTGCTAGCATTTTTTCCTTGTCTAGATTGTAATAGTCCTCCCAATGCCGCATAAAAAGGCCCGCACTATTCATAAAATAAGGTCCTCCCTCAAAAACTCTTTCCTTGTCATCCAGGTTAGACAATATGACTGTAAAAAAACCATTTTCTCCTAGGTTCAGGTCTATATGCCCCTTAGGTTTCTGATGGCCAAAACCCTATAAATTTGCAGATTAAAGCATGATCCCTCATATAATACCTATATTCTTCAAGTTTGTTGTTTGGGATTACAAACCTGGGTTTTTCAGTGCTCTTGGCAGACATCTGCCATTTAGTCCTGCTTGCCATCTATTTCCCAGTACTGGCGTGTCTCTGTTGTTTTTCTTTAAGCCACCTTGCATTCCGTCTCTGCTCGATTCCCCTGCTACTATATTTTTGAAGGAGGGGATCTCTCCCCTCCCCTCTATGTTTGACATTTAGCCGTCAGCTCCTTCCGATTTTTATATATTTCGCTCCTTCTTATCTACAATCCTTGGTCTATTAAGTCTCCAAAGGTGCACTTCCCTTTACCCTAATCTTTGGCACCCTGCAGATCGTCGCTGCTCCGTATCAGACCCTAGCTACTCAGAAATCCTCGACCCGCTCATCCCGTGACAATCTCGATCCCATTCCACATCTCCAACAATACCGTAAATTTAAAATTTTGAAAATAGTTTTGTGGGTTATTGATAAATCTGGCTGCTTAGAGTCAGTTTGTGAATACTGTAATTATTTAGTTAAATTTTGGGTTATTTCCTTGCATATTTTGCCTCTAGGTTTTCTGTTTTTTGCAAGAAGAGTTTTTTGTTGGAAGCTAGATCTAGGCTCTAGGGGGTAAGATCTGGCCTCACAACCAGTTTTCACAGGGTCACTGCTTTGCTGTTGGAGGGTTTCAAATTCAGCCACTTTTAGATATGGAAATTTATTGCAAGGTTTTCATCAGAAGCAAAAGGAGTTAAAAAATTTTAAGGGTTCATAAGAAGCTGGGCAGACCAGAGATTGACCATTTTGGATTTTTGTAAACTTTAAAATTATTAATATGAAGTGTCTTACTCAAAACAAACAAAATAAAATAATAAGGCGTGGAACCATTTTTCGTACCAGATATCATGCGAATTTGGGGAGCAATGTTATTCCCCAATGACCAAAAGATTTCATAATAGAGATGGAGTTCCAAACTATGAGAGAAAAGGCACAATTTTCCTACTTTTATACAAAATAAAATGGGCAAAAAGTTGTTAAATATTACTTAATATCCCCCTGGGTATCCATGCTAAATAAGCACAAAAAATAGACATTTCTTCTATTAATGATTTGCATGGTACTAGACACCCAAGCCGACGTAACCATCGATTGCTCCAAATTCTATTTTTTTTCATTTTTCTCTAGTAACCATACCCAATCTTGGATTAGATAATGGCATGGTTTAATAATGAAGCCCATATATTTTAAACCATGTCTGATGTTCTTTATGGCAGTAGAGAGGATGTTTCCAATTGTGGACAGTTCATTTTCTAGGATTGCCCAGTTGAAGATAGAGGATTTATGTCTATTAATTTGCATTCCCTTTGGCTTGAATAAACAAATCAAAGGGGCAATGTAGATGGTTAATATGTAAAAGATCCCCATTTGATAAAATAATGATATTATCAACAAAAAGGAGATGTGAAAGGAAACAATTTTTAGATATTAAGAAACCCTTATAATTGTCGGTGTGAATAGCATTTGTAATCATCATGTTGAGGCCTTCTAGGACAAAGAGGAAAAGGAGGTAGAAGAGTAAACATCTCTGACAATGGCCTCGTTTTGCATTGAAAAATGGGGAAGCAACCTCGTTGATCAATACTATAAATGAGGGGGAATCAACCCTGTTGATCAATATTGAAAAGGAGGGGGAAGAGATACAATTCAAAACCCAGCTGATAAAGGAATAGGAGAAACCCAAGTGAAGTAAGAGAAGGTGAAGTTATAACCATTTGAATCTATTGAATTATTTTGAGAGATCAACTTAAAAATAAGGGTTTTTTGTCTAGAGGTATGGATTGAGTGAAGGGCCTCTTCATCCAGACTAATAGTCTCATGTATTTGTCTATCTAAAAGAAAACCAAATTGTTCATCGGAAGTATGATGGGAGAGGATACGCTTTAAACACATTCTTGTAATTTTGGCGATGATATTGTAGATGGAATTTCAAAGGGAAATGGGATGAAATTGGTCAAATGAAGTAGGGTTATTAGATTTAGGAATAAGGGCTAGGAAGGTGGAGTTGAAAGACCCCAACATTTTACCTAATGAATGAGAGTATTCAATAACATAGAGAAGATCATAACCTACGAAATCCAAACATTTGATGTAGAATTCAATAGGAATCCCATCAGGTACAGGACTTTAATATTTTTGGAAACTGTGAAGTACATTTTCTAGTTCCTTCTTGGAAATATCTTCCATAAGAATATCATTGTCTTCCTCTTCAACAAATCGAGGGAAATATCTGGCCACTTGGAGAACCTACTCAATCATGAATCTATACTTCTATTTTAATATACCTTTGAAATATGAACAACCTTCTCTTCTAATATCAGAGAAAAAGTAGTGAAAACATTGGAAGGGCCCGTAATAACCCAATAAGTATTCATGGTTTTTCGATGGTTTGCCACTCTATGGAAATATTTTGTACTGCCATCCCTTCCAGAGAGCCAAAGGACTTGAATCCTTAAGTTCCATTCTTTCTCATAGTCAAGAAGAATCACCTTTATAGTTTTTTCAAGCTCAAAAAGTTAAGCATGGAAATTAATCAGAGAGTTTGGAAGGAGATCTGGTTCCAGAGATATTGAATGTTGGATTCTATTTCCAATAAGATTTTGGAGGATTCCTCCCACTTTTTCCAAGCC
>APFE031359908.1:21677-86703 GCA_000404065.3 Pinus taeda | reverse complement strand
ACCCCCCCGCGTGGAGGGGTGTACAAAACTTCCTGGGGTATACATCCGGCTGAAACAAAGACCTCTGAACAATCATGCTCCACACACAACAGAAGTCATGGAGAAATGTCCCCCTGGAAGGATAGGCACCCACTATAGAATAGGGAAGTGGTTAGATATGGCCGTGATACCAAAATACAGTGAACAAAAAACTAGAAAGAGGAGCGAGGGTTGTACTTGGAGGAGGACCAATTCCATGATGGAGGATGAGAGTCGAGACCCGCAACAGAGGGTTTCTCCCATCAGAAGTTTCGTGAACGCATTTTGTCTACTCACCAAGGAGCCAGAATGTTAGAACCTCAAACATGAAAGATGAAATTGCAATTGGAATGAGAGGAATTACCTAAGAGCAAGTTCGCCAAGCCGTCCTGTGCAGCAGCTAGGCAGGAACTTGTGTTTGCAGAGCTGAACCATCACCATACCCAACATCAAACATATAAATCACCACAAAATAGAGCAAAAATGAATGTTGAGACAAATGACAGTGAAAAATAGAATTGTAGGTGGAAAATGACCTAAAACCCTCCAAAAACCAGAGAAGTGAATCACCACAGAGAGCGAGTAGAGGCACAACACCAACAAACCATAGGGAACAAGCGAAGCAAATAAACCACCATACGGAGCAAGCAAAGCATGACACTTACCAACCATCGCAAGAACCAGGCGAAAGCACCGAGCACCCATAGAGCCAAACCATAGCAAAGAAGGAATGAATTCCAAATACCCTCGATGAAAGTGATAACCCATGGTTGCAAGCCCGAGGCTAGTACAAAGGGCAGGTAGAATACCATCAATCACATTAAAGCCATATGTCAAAACCCTACCACAAACTTTAATTTGAAAATCAAAGAATTAAACGGTCACAACTATGTGTCCCTCCTCGAGATCGCCACCAAATTATATGTGAATTGATAATATGGGTGTTATATACAACTGGAACTTCTAGGAAACGATACTATTATGAGAATGATGAAGGATTCTTGTGAAGAAGTAATTGGAAAGAATGGTCGACCCTTAGGCACAAGAATGATTTTTGTATAAGGAAGTCGCTTTCATAGTGGATTTTCAAAACAAATCTTGACATGATACCTTATTGTATTGGTCACTGTGCAGTTTTATACAACCCATAAAGAAGTAGCGTCCACCAATGTAAGAACCAAAATTGCACAAGATATGTAAAGATTATCAAGAAGTGTTCAATTCTTGTTTGGGAACTATTATGGCATTGATGATGTTGAATGTGAAAACAAACTATCTATAATAATAAACAAGATGGTTCCAGGACTTAATGTTTGTAACATTTTTGAGCCATACTACCATGACACTTAATAGTTGATCCCTTGTGTGGATTTAAAAATTGTTGATATTTGGTGTAATGATGAATATATGAGGAAGACAATCTATCATCCTAAGCGCAACAACGATTGGATCTCATTAAAACATGTGATACTTGTCTCACGACTTTGCACTTTTTGCGATGTATTTTTTTTGTTACACACGAAATACCAACTCATTTGTTAACGAGAAGAAGGGAAGCACATAGTTGTATTATGTTTAACAAAGCAAATAAGACAAATACATGTACAAGCTTAATACTTGTGCACGAGATATTGAAGTCTTAAACTAAGTTTTTTGATTAAGTGGAGACAATTTCCAAACGATTGCAACTGGTACAACCACCAAGTTCTCATCTAATGGCCAATTGAAGATGATAGAGACCATTCAAATGTATAAGGAGAATTATAAAAGAAAGCATCAACTCAATTAAAAGGATTCTCGCTTTCCACACCTATATTTTACCCAATTGTGAATGAGGGCAACTAGTAGTAATATTTTCTTTCTTTTATTCCTAGTTCCCTTCTTCATGCAACTAACTTCTTATTGTGTGATGTTAATGTTGGTTTACAGGATGTCTCTTTCAAGTTTCTCCTCAAACGTGGTTGCATTGGTTTACAAGATGCCTCTTTCGAGTGTCTCCTTGAAGGTGGTTACATAGCTTCACTAATTTACAACCAGGAAAAGGTTAAGAACTGTCATTACATTTTTTTCATTGTTTTACCATTTAAGTTGGTATTGACCTTGTGGATTTTATGCATAATTCAATCTTCTTGCTCACTATTGATGGGTTTAAAACGATTGTGCATTACATTCCCATTTTCATGAATATCCCACCCTGTAGAAGTGTACTTGGGTGAGAGAATGCAATAAATTAAATAATTTTCCTTTCTAATCAAATCTCTCTCTTAATTTTTTTTTATTAATTTTCAATCTTTACCTTTAGTGTCCTTTGTATAAATGTTTTAATATCTTCTTTTACTATTGTGTATCTTTGTAATAAGTGTGTGTTATTTTCATATTATGTAAAATCTTCTTTTTCACTTTGTTTAGGCTAACCCTAACTTTGTAAATAAAGTGTGAACTCATGTTGTAACTTTTAGCTTATTTGTTTTAGTTAGCCATCTTCTTTTAATCTTGTTTCACTTCTGTACATATTTTATTTTTGTTTAATTTTAATAACTCCTTTTATTGGCTACATGTCCTTTGACATTTGATTGTTGTAAAACATGTCTTATTCATTAGTAATCTTATTATTTTTTTACATAATGAATTAAGGTTTTACTTTCATAAAATAAATACATATGCAACAATTTTTTTTTTTGTAAACTGCAGAGGGACTTTTTTTTTTTTATTCTAATTCTGCGAATCAAAATCATTACATATACGTAGTGACCTCAACCCGCCCCGAAGGGAAACCGGGTATATTGGCCACCTTAGGTATTTTACTGCCATCCAAAAATAGAAGGTCTTAAGCCTATTTGTCCATGCTAAATACACTATACAATCATAGAGACTGTTAATACTTCTTATCTTAATTCTATACCTATCACAAAAAGCTTCAGTGTCTAAATTGTTATCTACTATTTTCATAAAAACAAAATTGAGATGAATTCTACCGAAACTACGCCTCCTTTCCTGGCTGCTGCTCCATTTCCTTCTTGATGTCAGGGTGGCATTGCTTTAGCTGCTGTTGTATTTCATCCATCCTCTTGTCCTGCATTAACAAAGTAATCTGGATATTCTTCCGTTCCTTCTTGAGATTTGGGATCGCTTGAGACAGTTCAGCCATTTCCATGGCTACTTGTTCCATTGCCTTGGCGAGCAGCCTCTTCATGACCCAATAAACATGCAGCGCTTGTTTATATAGGGTCATACGGCCTCTCATATTACCAGGGTCCGGGAGAAGGTAAACCCAATCCTCCATCTCAGGATCAGATTGTCCTTGAATAGCCTCCTCCTCCATTTGCTGAATAATCCTCCTGACCCCTTTGTTGGTATTCTCATAGTAGGCTCTTTCTGCAAACTAGACTTTCTTCCCCACTGTTTTCCTAGATTTTCCACCATAGGTACATGCCTGTTCTTCCCTGTGGCTTCCTGCTTTTCCCCTGCCCCGACCTCGCTGGCCCCTCCGTCCTCCCCTGCCTCTTTTTCTTATAAATTCTCCTCCCACTCCTCGCTTTCTCATGCCCAATGCACTACCAGCTTCTCTGGCTCCCCCTCGCTCGCGGTCCTGCCCATCTTCGCCCTCCCGAATCTCCTGACTATCCTCAGTCTCGTATTCCTCGCTCCTTCCCTGTTTAGCTCGAGGCTGCTGACTGTTCTCCTCATATGATTCATACATTTCGACTTCATCCTTAGAGTCGTCTGGGACCATGACAGTTTCCCCGCCTGCTTCTTCTAACGCCACACCCTTTCCCTTCTTATCCCAGTTGCTGCATTTCCTGGTGGCGACAGTCTCCTCGCTTCTCCCTCTCCTTCTGGTTTCCATTTTCCCCCTCATCTCTACTCTGGTCTCCTAGGGATCCTGATTGCGCTGCCTTTTGTTACAATTGACACTCTCCCTTACCACGCTCTCCATTTCCCAGGCTTTTCACTCTTTCATTCTCTTCTAACCTCCTTCGTGCCACCCTCCTTTATTCATCCTTGTCCTCCGATTTCCCCCTGCGATGTTTGCATCTTCGCCTTGCCACCTGTTCATTTGATTATCGCTCCTGTCCTTTCACTCCTCGATCGTACCTGCAACCTCACCTCCCTTGTCTAACGCCCGATCAGCTCTGCCTCCCTTCATCCCCAATATTTCTTTTCTCCACCTTGGAGCGTGATCCTGCTTGATTGTCCGGCTGCTCCGGCCTATCATTACTTGACCCTCCACTACCCTGAAAACCTTTCGCACCTGCATGCACTTAAATGCTCTGCCCACCGCCAAAACCACCCCGATCGGGGGTCTCTTGTAATCATTCTTATTATTTTGTTGATTCCTCATGGTCTTGTATTGTTATGATTACCAGTTCCTCCAATCTCAGGTTCTCCACTACTATCGGCCATCTGCTGTCAATCTTCCCTTCCCGATCATTACTTCCCCAGTTGGCGATGAAGTCCGCCGCCTTATTTCCTTTCCTTCTGACGTGGTTAATAATTTTATAGTCTATCCTCTTGAGAAATTCTCCCAGATCTTGGACTATCCCGACTGTTCTCCAGCTTCCCACTATCTATTCCCAATTTTTCCCATTATTAAGTTTTCGGAGCATCTCAATTACCACCTGAGAGTCCCCTTCTATCTCTAAATCCCTGTAGCTATTCCTCACTGCTATCCTTAAACCTTGGTGAACCGCCCATAATTCAGCTTCGTTGTTAGTCATTTCTCCTCCCCACTCTGCATATACCCATTTGATGTTTTCCTCGCCGTCTCTAAATATTCCTCCAAATCCTGCGTTCCCTGGGTTCCCTTTGGAAGCCCCGTCGAAGTTCAACTTAATAAATTTCTCTTTAGGGTTTCTAAACTGCTCTGAGCTGTGAGCCTGTTTATTCTGCTGGTTCTCTTTCTTGGGATATAACATATTGTATTTCATATTCAATTTTATTAGAATATGTCCTTCCTCCTGATTTGTTTTCCATTTTTCCTCATCCCAATCTTCAGCTAGGATCGTTTCCTTGATAGAGATTAGAACTCTCTTCCATGTTTCTTCTGATTTAGTATGTTTATCTAGAAAGATCCTTCAGTTTCTTTCTTTCCAGAGAAGCCAGATCACAAACCCCGCTGTCAGGTCCCATGCCCGCTTAACAACTTTGCAGTTGAATTTTTCTTTACTCCATTGAAAAATGGTTCTTTTTATATCCCTGGGGTCTCTCTTTTCTTTTCCATATAGATTTCTTGTCTCCTCCCAGATTTGCATGGCATACCCACAGTTATTCATAATATGATCCTGGGTTTCATTTTCTTTATTGCAGAGGCTACATTTCGAAGGACCGTGGAGGCCTCTCTTTTGTATTTTATCCCATGTTAAGGTCCTTTCTTTTCCAACAAGCCAAGAAAATAAGGCTATCTTTGGCCACCATTTGCCGTCCCAGATGATTTTCCACTCTATGTTTTCCTCTTCCCTCTCCTGAGATCTCGTCAAGTAATAAGCTTCCTTGACCGAGAAGGTACCTTTCATAGTTTTTCCCCACCTAAGAATATCTTCCCCGTTTCTGAATTTTATTTTCCTTGATTCAACTTCTTTTAAGTATTCTTTTTGTTGTTCTTGATTAATGTTTTCAAACCATTCTTCTGGCCTACTCCATTTTCTCCATATTCCATCTGTTTCTCCTTCTTTCCAGTAATCCTTTACATATTTCCTCCCTTCCCTGAACGCCTTTTGCTGTATATTCTGAAGAGTTTGGATATTAGTAAGTTTGTCTCTTTGTTGCCACCCCTCATCCCAAAATCGGGCATTTCTCCCTCCTCTTATTTCCCAAAAGGAATGTCTGTTTACTATACTCCTATTCTGACTTGCTAGGTTCCAAATTGTGGATCCTTTCAGAGTCTCTTCCAGTCTAAGGATTTCTTCCGTAGTTTTTTGCATGTTGTACTTGTGAGTCCATATATTCTTCCACAGATCATTGCCTCCTCTCATCCACTGCCACCACAATTTAGCCCCCATCACCCTATTTAACACTTCCATGTCTCTTAATCCAAGGCCTCCTTCCTTTTTTCTTTTTATTAGATGTTTCCATGAAACTAAAGCCCATTTCCTCTGCTGATTTGGACCACCCCAAATAAATTTTCCATATATCTCTTTTATCTTTGTACAAGCCCCTTTGGGGGCTGCCATAATAGACAACGGATAAATGGGGATTGCTTGGAGGACTGATTTCACAAGGACTATTCGACCAGCTATATTCAGCGATCTAAACGACCAGCTTGCCATTTTATTTTTGAGTTTCCCTATAACCTGCTGCCAATTTACCATTCTAGTGGGATGAATGTCTATCTAATTTCCCAGGTACTTTGTTGGGAGCTCTCCCTTCCTGAACCCTAGCGTCCTAGTAAGATGAGATTTGACTGATTCCAAGGTGTTAAAAACAAAGGTATAGGATTTATCCTTATTAATCTCCATACCTGAAGCCTCCATGAATAGATCCAGGATTCTTTTTATACCCCTAACTTCTTTTATTGTTGCTTCACAGAATAGCATTATGTTGTCCACAAACTACTGATGGGTTATGGGAAGATTGCTCCCCCACAACCTTAAGCCTTTGATTTTTCTTTCCCTCTGCTCCTTTTTAAAGTACCTCCCTAACCCCTCAACCGCCATTATGAATAAGAAAGGTGGGAGAGGATCCCCTTGTCTTATTCCTCTTGAAGCGTTAAAGGTTGTTGAGGGTATCCCATTTATTAAAATTTAGAAATTCGGTGTTGATATCATGTTGTACACCCATTCTATCCATCTGTTGTTGAAACCGAATGTCTCCAGGACTCTTTTAAGGTAATTCCAGTTCAAGCGATCATAGGCTTTGGACAAGTCTAGCTTTATCATCATTCCTTTCTGCTTCTTTTCTTTTATGGTGTGAATGACTTCTTGAGTTACCACTAACCCATCAAGAATTTGCCTTCCCTCAACAAACCCTGTTTTTTCTGATGAGATTAGGCTTGCAAGGAGAGGTTTTAGCCTTTTCGCTATCAGGGTGGCTATAATTTTGTAAATTACATTACATAATGCAATTGGGTAGAAGCCCTCAACATTTTTTGAATTAGCATTCTTAGGGATTAAATTGAAGAAAGTCGAGTTTATAGTTGGCCATACCCTTTGCTTCAAATGAGATTCGTCTACTACCTCCAGGAGATCTTTACCCAGAAAGTGCCATCCTGCTTGATAAAATTCTGTTGTATACCCATCCGGTCCTGGTGCTTTGCCTTTCTTCATGTTCATCACTATTTCCTTTAACTCTTCTATAGTCGCGGCTCACATCAGTGCTTTGTTATGCTCATTTGTTACCATCTTGGGAATTTCCTTGCATATATTCTCAATAGCTTCTGAGCGATCATTTTGAGGTTCAGTCAGGATATCTTTATGATAATCGACCAAGACTTTCTCTATTCCTTCTTGTTCTATTACCCTTTCCCCTACTTCATTTTTAATGGATAGAATCATGTTTCTCTGTCTATGTTGTATCATGGCCTAGTGAAAGAATTTGGTATTTATTTCTCCTTCTCGAAGCCAGTTGATCCTGGATTTTTGTTTCCAAAGGATCTCCTCCTGCTTCCTCCTCTCTTCTAGCTTACTTATTATGATTCCTTCTGCCTTACAACTTGCCTCTGTTCTTCCTTCTATTATTATTCTTTGCTGAATTTCTTCCATTTCTTGTTTCAGTTTCTGTTTCTCCTCCATTATATTCCCAAACTCTTATTTATTCCATTTTTTATCTTCCCCTTCAATTCCTTTAGTTTTAGCTAAAAAGTGTGCATCTTTCCTTTTCCTTGTATTGTACTTTGAGTCCACCATTCCTCTGCTTTTACTAAAAATTGGGGGTTCCTAAGCTAGAAGGAATCAAATCTGAAAGGATTTTTTCCCGAAATTTTCTTTATATCTATCTCCAACCTGACTGAACAATGGTCTGATCCAATAGCTGGCATTATTTTTGCTTCTACAAAAACATCTCAATTCATGATTGATTCCGATACGAGGAATCTATCAAGTCTAGATGCTATCTGATTTTTTCCCCCTCTTCGGTTATTCCATGTAAAAATGCCATTAATTGTTTGTATATCCACTAACCTCTGTTATGTAATCATCTCATTAAACATATCCATAAACTGATCCGGTCTTCTTATTCCTCCTTTCTTCTCATCCATTGTTCTAATCATATTAAAATCCCCTCCTATTATCCATGGTGTTTCTAGATAGAGTCTTCTAGCATCTTGCACATTCTTGAGAAACCTTTCTCGTTCTCCTGGTGTATGTGGTCCGTAGACTCCTGTAATGAGAATTCTCTCTGCTAATCCTATTACTCTACACATTTTGATGAGGACTCTAGGTAGACTTGTCCAGTTTTCGAATATTATCTCCTCTGGGTTCCACATGATTGTTGAACCCCCTGCTGTACCATTTGCATCTTGTCCCATTACTTCATATTGTATTTTTAGTTTTTTTATTATTCCTTCCATATGTTGCATATTAATATTCATTTTTTGGATAATCATGATCCCAGGCTTGTCTTTCCTCAATCTCTCTTTTAAATACCTCTTCTTTCCTTTGCTATTAAGACCCCTAATATTCCAACTTGTGACTATCATTTATAACTTCTTGGTTGGTTGTTGGAATACCTCTGATAAAGGTATAACCTTGCCTGAGTTAACCAGAATTTCACCTACAGCTTGAATAGTCTCATTCAATGTTCGTCTGCCTCTCTTTCTGCCCCCTTTGCCAATGCCTTCCATTCCCATATTATTATTTTCATATACCCCTATTTGTCCTGTTAGATCTTCCAATGCTCTGCCTTTTTTTTTCTTTATACTTTTGGAATGTATCTTTGTATAATTGTTTCTGACTTTCCAGTATAAATCTCTCGTCAAGATTTTTCCATTCCTATAACAATTTCCTCATGATTCTTTCCTCTTCTGTCCCAGTGTCCTTTTGTAGCTCTACCTCCATCTGGATTTGCTCTGATATTATTTCCAGGCTTGCCCCTGTCTCTTCTTCAGTCTCCCTAATCTGTATTGTGGTGCTATCTTTTGTCTCTTTACTAACTTCCATTGGTTCGCTCTCGTTCTCTTCTTCTTCAAGCATTTTCCCTGCACCCTCTTCTTCGTTCTCCTGAAGGACATGAAATTTGTTTTGACTTTCTACTATTATAGGATTTGATTTTTCTTGTATCTTTATTCCTTCTTTCCATGATTTTCTCCTTCTGCTAACCTCTTGGAAGCCTGTTTGTCCAGCCTCTGCTTTCTTTGTCCTTCTTTGTTCTTCTTCCTGCTTTTTAAAGATTTCCTCTTCTTTATTTAGCGGGCATTTCTTGAAAAGGTGCCCGTATTCATGACACCTTCTACACCTAAAAGGTATGTGTTCATAATCCAATGGTTGCTACCAGATCTCATCCTGGTACTCTAGCTCTATATATTCTGGCAATGGCTCTGCTATATTCATGTAGACGCATATCCTTGTGTAGGACGTATACTTCCCCCTTTTTGTCGACTCAGCCACTTTGACAAATGTCCTGATTGAATTACCAATTCCTTCAAGAACAACGGGGTCCCAAAATTCCACCGGCAAACCAAATAATCTGACCCAGATAGGTGCTTCTAGCATTTTCTCATTTTCCGGGTTATATCTTTCTTCCCAATGTCTCATGAACAAGCCTGCATTATTCATAAAGTATGGTCCTTCCTCAAATTTTTTTTCCTTATCTTCCAGGTTTGCAAATATTACTGTGAAAGACCCTTTCGCTCCTAGCTTTAGATCTATGTGCCCTTTTGGTTTCCATCGCTGTTGCATCCATTTTACTAGATCCCTCTCAATTGGCCAAAACCCTATAAACTTGCATATTAAAGCATGATCCCTCATATAGCATCTTTATTCTTTAAGTTTGTTATTGGGAATAACATACCTTGGTTTTTCCTGTGCTCTTGGTAAGCATCGGCCTCCTGTCTTGGTTTGCCATTGGTTTCCTAGAACCGGTGCCTCTCTGCTACTCCCCCTTGGCTTGCTCTGTGATCTACTCCCACTTGCTTCTCCTGCCGCTATATTTTTGTAGGAGTGGATATCTCCCCTCCCCTTCCTGCTTTCCATTGCACCCTTCAGCTCAAATCAGTTTTGTTTATGCCCTACCGCGCGCTTAAGGTTTTACTGCTTGATTCTGCTTGCTGGGAACCGCCCTTCTGGTCGCCTCCTTCTCTATTGCCCTGCCTTGTCGGATTCTTCTAACCCTAATGCTTCAAACCCTATCCCTGCTCCGCGCTTCAGACCGTTCATCGCTCCCCTTCCGTACCTCATCCACAACGCCGACTCCTTCTCGACTATCTATGCAACAATTTAACTACATAATAAAAAAGTTAATTACATAAGTTGTACATATGTTCTAGTGGTAAAGTCACAAGTCATGCAACTTGGAGGTTGCAATTTCAAACCCTAATAAGTTCATTTGGTTTCGCTAAAATTATATAATAAAGGGGTCAATTAATTCTCTTTCACAATATTTAATTGTTGTATAATAGATTCTTATTCATTATGAATTAGTAATGCATATGATAGAAATGATTAATTGTTTTATACAATAATTATATCAAACAACAATTAAAACAAGATTAATGAGGAACCTGAAGTATACAATATGCCTTCACTTATTCACTTCGTCATTTATATATCCAATGTTTGAAATTAATAAAGAGGGATATCATTTATTTGATTATTCATGCATAAAAAAAGTTGTAGTCAATTTTATTTTGTTTATTTTATGACTTAGATGCAGTTAAGACTCTACAGTACTCTAAGGCCAAAACCCTAGAGTCCTATTTTTTTTTTTTTTTGCTTTGTATATAATTTTTTGTTTATGGTTAGGACAATTTGGTTTTGTTTTCATTTATTTGACCGTCAGGGTTGTTAGCTGCATGAATTTTCCTCATCAGCTACAATCCCTTGACTATTAAGAGGGTTGAGTTGTGTTATTATCAGTGTGGACTCAACTCCAACTCATGCGGATTTAAATTGTGGCATCATATTCCCATTACTTCTCTTCATCCATCAAGAAGTTTGAGATGTTGATGTGGATGTAGTGTTGGAGCGACACCTTCATTCCAAAACATCAATAGGAGATACATTTGACACTCTAATATACACATTTTATAATTCTCTACTTTTGATGTTATATTGGAGATCCTTTTAGTACTCTATTTTTCTATTTTTACAATCATACTTTTTATAGTCCCATTGGTCAACCTTGCATTGGTTGGCATTGATATTTAAATTAAATTAAAAAAATATTAAGTAATAGTTATTGTGTGTGTGCATTTCCTAATCCTATATAGTTTTTGAAAATAAGGTTTGTATGCCTCATGTAGGTGCTAAACACCCTTTGTATCCTTGGAGGGATTTCCAATGGTATGATGACAAAAATTATTCAATAGGTTCCTACATAGGACATGATTTTTTCCTCAAATGGTCATCTCTTTCTTTTGTCTCTATTATTTGGACTATAATGCAATTTTCCTTAGTAGTCTTGCCCCTTTTAAAGCTTATATGGACTCTTTTTCCTCAACTCAATTTACTCTAAGAACTTTGAATAACACATAAAACGTCAGAATCTCATCCCCTTAAGATAACTGTTTCTCATAATGAGGCCAACTATTCCTTGCAAAAGTAAGATATTTCCAAATGGCTTTCTTCCAAGAGCTTGTTGGAACATTCTATGGGATATTTCCTGGTTTTTTTTCCCAATGTTCCATGGATTACCTAGTCTACTAAGTCAAAATCCGCAAAAGCACACAACACATTATCAAAATGGTGAATAGGTATTTTCAAAAGTCTTGAAATATTTGGGGAAATTTAATGATGAGATAATTGCAGCTTTAGCAATTAAATTAATTTTTTAACTTCTGATAGCTAACATATCTTGGGAAGAGCTTGATGCACTTTCTTATGGATGGAACTTTCTATTTTGTTTGAAATTCTTCCAGTTTACTCTACGGAAAGTGTCTCCTTCCTTGATATGGGAATACTGCATTGGAATATAGTTGTCATACAACACTCAAAATAATATATTGGTTGAGAAGTTGCAACTAGGAAAAAATAAACTTCATCAAATATCCCTAGGGCTTTATCCTAAACCCAACCACACAAAGACTTGCTTACGTAGTAAATATGCCTCACTTGTATGGATGAGATGACAAAAAAGGGGAAAAACATGTCTCTTGGGGATTTAAATCTTAGTGGTGGTTATAAAACATCACCACATTACCGTTTCCACAAGATGTCACTAATATAAAAAGTACTATTTGACCTAGCAAAGGATTTCATTAACTACAAAGGATTTTTGTGCATGTTGTTAATCATGCTACAACTTAACTCTTGGTTAATCTCATTTAATATTTTTACATCATTTTAGTTCACCATACATTCTTTGTCATACCTTTATATATGCTTGAGTTTCATCTTTGATCCTCTTAATGTCTAATGCCATAGCTATATATCTTTGAATATCATGTTATAGTTGTTGTAAGAAAAATACACAAATCATAGTCTTTCCTTTGAAAAATTATCTCTTTCCACTATATAGGATTGTATCATATCTTCCATGATTCAATTCTAGCCTTTTGTTTTTTATCCCCATTTTAATTGATTTCCATAGTGAAAATTCAACATAATGCCAATATCATTAAACAATTCCCTTTAGAGTTTTCATATTAATTTTGGAACCTCATAATGATCAATGTTCTTATGAAGGTGAAACTTGGAAAATACTCCAAGTATCAAAAATTTGTTTATATCTTTTCTTTTATGTGAAGTGATTTAGACATTTTGTTGATATGTTCTATGTTACTACATTTTATTTATTTTGATTTAGTAAATCTCATACGAAAATGTCACTTCATGCATAATGGGAACACATGTTTTCACCATGGCTTGGGAGGTATCCATTGTTTGCTTACAAATTTTCGATCAATCCAATTCATTCACTTACAATTTCACCCATGGTGACCCCAACAAGCTAGCGTAACCTTCATTCACCTTCTCACAAAAGAGTAGGGGTGAATATTTACCCAATATGTTCTCCAAATTGTTGTTACTAGAATTCAATATTTTCGTTTAATTACCCTAGGAATATATATATCAATATATATGAAGTGATACTTTCTTTTTATTTTTTTGTTAAAAAGATATTATTTTGAAAATTATAGAAATTTGTAGATAATTATTATTTTATAAAAAACGAGTGAATTTATTCATTATCACCATTCAATATTTTCGTTTAATTACCTTAGGAATATATATATATCTATATATCTATATATAATTTATATATATATAGTATATATATATATATATATATATATATAATATATATATATATATATATATATATAATATATATATATATATATATATATATGAAGTGATACTTTCTTATTATTATTTTTGTTAAAAAGACATTATTTTGAATTATAGAATTTGTAGAAATTTGTAAGATAATTATTATTTTATAAAAAAATGAGTGAAGTTAATACGTTCATCACCATGTCTCAACCATGTCTCAAAAAGAGGGTAAAAGATCCCTTTGAAAAAATAAGGTTTCATAAAATAAAAATAAGTGTGGAAACAAGGGGACAAAATCCCATATAAGATCATTTAATAAAAACTTCTAAGTGTTGATGGTATTGAGCTAAGTGTAAAATATAAGTACGTTATAATTGTTTGACATGGCTCAACAACACCATAACTTCTCATGTACAAGTGACAACAAATGGTTTAGCCATCAATATAGGGCTTAAAATAACCAAATGTATTTAGGAGATCCTCCTTAACCAATGGGCTTGAACTATGTTCCTTTTGCTCCTTTTGGACAAGGTCCCTTTGAGATAGCCAAAGGTATTGAGGGTAACTTATGAAAAATCGAGGGGAAATGTGGTCCATCATGCCTTCCACACAACCAACTTTGTTTTCATTCCCTTCTCATAGATTTGACAACCAACTCAATGACGACAATTAATTGCCTCACCCATCCCTTGAAATTTTGAGTGGTACATGTGAATGGGATCTAAAATGTCCTAGCATGACTATATTTATAGTGCAAGGGACTGTAACCTATTACTCTTGCAATTATTGTAGGTTTTCAACATCTACTAAGCACATGTATACTTCTCCTTTGATCAGTAATGCCAAATTCACTATTACAACTTTATCAATCCAAGTAATTGCAATATTGGGCTCTTCTTTCTTAAATAAAGATTAATTTATAGCTTCCAAAAGTTGAAAAATAATTCAATTTGGAACATATATCATGCCTTACCATAATCTACCATACAAAGGCTTTTGTCCCCTAGCAAGGTCACTTTCCATGAAAACAGTGCACTAGGGAAACACATGCAGATGTTCTCTGCACAATCATAAGCTTGTTGATCCTTCAGGAATAAACAAATAGATGTATAAGGAATTTAATATAATCATATGTAGTACATATTGATAAAAAAAAACGAAATTCTTAAGCTTTGGTCCCACTATAAGGTCACCAGGCACAAGTTTCCATACAAACATGGCCTTTAACAAATTTCAAAAATTCCCTTAGTGGATAGAGACATGTATTGATCTAATAATGAATTATAGTGTTTCTATTGAGCCTAAGGTTAATTTATAAAGCATTGTTTAACAATATCATAGCCATCAATAGGCTTGTTCTCAAGGAGTAGATGCCTATAATTACAATCCCAATCTTTCAACTATTTTACTAGGGGTATATTTCCTAATTATAACAAAAGGTTGTAAGGTATTAAAGTTTGTATTTGATCAAATAATGAACATATTAGTATTTTCCAACCTAAAATATAGCTTGAGCTAATCCCATGTGTCCCAATGCCTTTCTTCAAATGAGAATATATCCTAAAATGATTAATATTTTCAATTCTTAGCTAAAGCTTTTCCCTAAAAAATAATGATAGTTGAACGTAATAACAAGTGATGAATGAATGAGGTCAAAATTCAAAAGACTACCCATTATGGTGGAGAAAAATAATGACAATATCCTAAAGCTCAAGATACTTTTGGAAATGAAAGAATACTCTATTTTCATTGAGGTAGGAGTAACTAGTGTTAATAAATTAAATCAGTAAAGGGCATGCTTGGTTGTGGTGATTTTTATAAAAGGTTAGTGACATCCAAAGATAGAGGCCTAATAATACATTTCAATGCCTTCCTTTCAATCCTATACACCACATCTTATGAATGGTCCCTAGGGTAATTTTAGAATGAAAAGGGAACCTTAAGGAAATTTGTGTTAATTGGATACAAACCCACCTGATATAGACAACCCAATTAATAAGAGCATCCACATTGTGATGACAAAGAAGACTCTTTTTCCACTAGATGTTGAAGTTTTAGGGAAATGAAATTTTATTAAGGTATTAAACCGTGCTTGATACTTGAATAGCAAGAAAATGATTTTCATCACAAAGTGGCAATTGATAAATTGTGATCCATTTTATCAAGGCAATGGTGTGCCTCTAAGATTGTTAAGGTTTTCATTCCTTTGTGCAAATAACCCATAGCTTCAATTTTTATCACATAAGATGTCGATGCTTAAAGGAAACCTTGGCAAATTGGCCTCTACAACCTAATTTCTCAAAATTTCACACGATTAATAGTAAGATGTGATTAGAAAACAAAAAAAAAAAAAAAAAAAATTCTAAAGGATACCTAGTACGACATACAATTTCAAGCCATTATGATCGATATGAAATTATTTTAACCATTTGCATTTTGGCATGGTCACAGGGGTACTTGGTGGGCCCACATTGAGTTTTCTTTCTATTTTGGGATGTTATGGGCCTTGAGGGGTTCTCATATGACCTTAGATCATGCATCTCCTTGATGAGTTCCTATACCACTTCATTTAGCCTCATTTATTGCTATATTAAGTCTAAGGGCCTACACACCCTTCTAATTCCACGTTCTATTTTGAAAAATAGCTTTATTTTAGCTTGTGAGATGTTGAACTTTGACTTTTAGAAAAGTGCATGACTTAGGGAAGTTTCCTTATAATGTGTTAAGTCCACAGTTTCTATCTTTACCTAGAGAGATGTGCACCTTACTTAAGAGTCCTCATTGCTATTTTTACATTGTCTCTTTTCTAAAATAAGCCTAAGCCACTGTATTATTTTTTATCTTCTCTTATTCACATGATTTAAGGCTTATTTCTGGGGGGTTATCCCATGATCAAATTCATAGGGCCTATTCTAGTCATGCAAAAGGTGTAGTATTATTTTTTTTTTTATTAATACGCAAGTGTATTTTCTCTTACAACTGGCTATTATGGAAGGAGAACTAATGTTTCGAGGAGTAGTTTCCTCATATGCATGCTATTTTCTCTCAAAAACAGAAAAATATTATTGGACACTACTATCTTATTTCTCTTCCATTTTTATCTATCATCTATTTTTATTCTCTAATTCTTATATTATTGTACATACATTGAAGGTGCAAGGTTTCTAGTTTTTTATGAATGATTGAAGAACTAGAGCATATTGATTATTTTCTTGTACTCTTCAATACTTATCTTTCCTAGGGAGAGTGACATTGAGGGCTAGCATAAAGAACATTATGGTAGTTAGATTTGTGGTCGCAACATTGTGATTTTATATATCCTATATTACAAAGGAGGGTCACATATATTGAAAAAAAATGTCTAGACCTTTCAAGGATCTTGTTCATATTACATCCCCTTGGTAAGAAGGATATTAATGTTTCTTTTGGTGACTCTTTCTCTCTTTCCATGTGGAAGAGTTATATAAATTTGTAAACTTTTTCTTTCTTTCAATTTCATATTAATAAAATGTAAGTAACATAACTTGGTTAATTTCTTCCTCCTTATGTGCATGCCTTCTCTTCATTTCTCTGATTCCATAAGGAACATTAAATTCTTTACATTAAAGAGAAATGATTTTTTTCTTTAAATCTCAATTTTTATGCATCCTAAGTGTTATGAACATAAATTATGTAAAAATAGATAATAAATAATAATCACAATAATATAAATATAATAATAAATAATAAGTAAATTAACTAATGGGTAGTTAGTTAATAATGAAAAGGCATGTCTCAAAGACATTCCTGTTCGTGAAAGGATACTTACTTGTATATATATACAGGACCCTCATTCTCATTCGTAATCACACTACATCAATTATTTATACAATTTACAATTTACAATTGCGTCCTATCATGGATGTCTTTGTCTACGAAGTATTTTAATATTTTTGTTGCATATACAACTTTTGGTTGTTACATTGGTATCAGGTGCACGATGGTTGATCACCAAGCCTTTGGCCATCAACCTCTTGTCAACATCATTTCCTTCAAGATTGGAGCACTTCACTACACAATCTTGGAGTTTCTCTGCCGCTGATTCGTTAGAAGCCCTTGGCCATTGTACAAAAAATAAAATAAATAAGATATATTATATATATATATATATATATATATATATATATATATATATATATATATATATATTATCCAAAAAAAATTGAAAAAAAAGAAACTGAAACAAAAGTTTTATATAAATAAAAAATAAAAAGATACATTACTTGACCGGTCTGCGCAAAGGAAAATTGTGACCACCAACATCCTCCACGATGAATCTCCTAACGAACACCTCTAACCCTTGTTGATCCTGCACCTTTCCAACGTCCTCCACCACTGTGGCATTACCGAGTGACAACGACCTACTACAACATTCCATATCATTGTGGCCCTCATTTCAAGCCAGCCAACCCTAATCCCTATGAATTCTACCATCGTACTCCGTTTTACTAACCATCGTATCTGCAAATCAAGGTGAAAATTTTGCATCTTCGCGGACCAATGTCTAGGGGACGTGAACTTCACATTTAAAAAGGAAAATAAAAATACAGAAAGATTAATCCACTCGCCTATGATTTACTTTCTTGTTCATCTGCTCTTACTCCACCCTTTCCTTGCACCTTACGTGCATTTCCTCCACTCACACATTGACCCATGTCCAATGCCTCCACAAGTTGGCCCTCATTTAACGCTGTCAGCTGCACCTCACCTTGACTTCCACTTTGTCGTCCTAAGTCCACAACACCACCCACTGCCACATCCTGCTCGTTGTCCTTAGTCCAGCAACACCCCATTTCCCTCTTGTTGATCCTCAACTCACTTCCTATTAAAATTATGTTGTCGTTGACCACCATACGATGCTTATTAAAATCGTGCCCGTTGAACTCGTGCAATTTAAAATCACAATTTTTAAAATAGTTATATATAAAGTATATTATAATTATATATATATATATATATATATATTATATATATATTATTTATATATATATAATATATATATATATAATTTAATTAATCAAAAATTTATTAATTAATTAAATTATTTATAACAAAAAAAACAAACTAAGGTTAACAAAATATTTAAAAAAAAGGGGAAGAAAATATTTTCATACAAAATTAAAGAGGGTTAGGATAAAAAGACCCTTGGTTTCAACTCAAGAGAAAATATTAAATGTTAAGTCATAGAAAACATATTTCTTGATATTGAAAAGATAAATAAAAACGGTGATTGAAAAGGAAAAATGCCACATATTTTGATAAAGGTAAAAGGGAGTTGTTGTTGTTGTTATTATTATTATTATACCTCAACTAAAAATAAATAATAAGTCAAAAGTATTTATAAGTTATTAGGATTACCTTTAAACCCTAAGCTTAGTGACATACACAAAAGAAAGTTCATCATTGAAGAAAGAAGTCTAATTTGGAGATGAACATAGAAATTATGGAATCCATACATAACTCTACATTTTGGATAAGATGTCCATTTTGTGGAGCAGAAGATCAGTATTTATCGATTTATAAAAATCGCACAATACCTTATCCCAAATTTCGAAGATTGTTTACATTAGAATAATATCAATATAATGCCCAAACGCAAATTAAATAATTAAAAGAAGAAATCACAAAACTTCAACAAAAGAGTGAAACCTCAAAGAAGAAATATAAAGATCTCGCAGAGTGGTTTCATGAAAAATCAACATAATGCAACGAAGAAATTTTGCATCTAAGGAACCATGATAGAAACTTCTTGCACAAGTCAAAAAGTGTAAAACTAAGAACCACAAGTTAGAACAAGAAAAAGAAAGTACTGACAAAAAATTTGATGAAAGTCTAGCAAAGAAAGAAGAGGAGAAATTATGCTTAAAAGACCTTAACAAAAAAATATTGGAACAAATAAAGTGTTTAAAAGACGAGAAGATTGAAGGCCAAAATAAAGTTGACTCAGAAAATGAGGAATGCTTATGTCTCAAAAATCATAACCAAAATATGCTCAAATAGATTAAAAAACTTAAGGTGATAAAAAATCATTGACGAATAGGTTCAAAAAAATTATCGCAAAAGAAGCATCAAAATCGCTAGATGTAGTAATCCAAGTTGGTGAAGAAGAAACAAACATCAACCCCACTAATATCATAGTTCAGGAAAATTCAAATCTTACTGAAGAAAATATGTACTCAAAGGTTGTTGTTCAAATGACGGAAACCCCAAATGAGGGTTCAGTAGTCAAGTCAACAACAACAATGCCTAAGGAAAATCAGGAAACTACCATAAAAACGTTTAAGGAAATTCAAAGAAGAAAAATTCCTTATCTACATTTGAATCATAAGATTAGACAACTTAATCAATATACAAGTCTATATCATGCAAAATATAAACAACAAAATTATGTTTCTAGGAATACTGAAGTTTGCAGAATCTAGTCTCACGATAACGATTCATCACAAAAGTTGATTCCGTAGAATATCAATCTAGGATAGTCTGATCCATTCTTAGTACGACAATTTTATATATCACTCCAAGGATCATATCAAATTGTATCAACAAAGATGACCATCCCGAGAAGACAAGACATTTGTAGCATATAAGGGTTCAAGTCCTTTCATCAACAAGCTTTTGATGACAAATATTTTTGAAGGGGAAGGCAATGTTATGAACATAAATTATGTAAAAATAAATAAAAATAGATAATAAATAATAATCACAATAATATAAATATACTAATAAATAATAAATGTAACACCCTCCTCCCACATCCACCTAGGTAACCATGCCAACTGAGGTAAACATGAGACGAGAGGACACTATATCAGATTCAACCTCCTAGGTGACCTTAAGGAAGTGGAATCGACGAAACATCACACACAGTCATCCAACATCATCAACATAACCCTTAGGAGACAAGACAACCACTCAAACAGCCTATCCCTGGGTCCCACTGTTGTTTTCGACCTCTTAGGCCATAATCGCTCTTGTTATGAGAAAGGGAGTGACTAGAGACCTAAAGTCACTCTCATAGGCCTGCATACCAATGACCATGGACCAAACTTGTCAGTTATGTGCCAACAACCCCGGGGATTTAAGCCACTTTTTCAGGCCTAGAGCCCAGACCATTGCCTAGAAAGGAATGAAAACTTGCAATCAATGAAAGTACAGAAACAATGATGCAAAATACATAAGTTGATCAAGAAATTAACCATACCCCTACTACCTATGACTGGAATTTCTTCAAACATATCACCAACATGTAACCTACAGGTGTAAACAATAGAATTAAGTGTAAGGATCTCATACTTATTTGGGAATCATTATGAACCATTGTTCCCTCATGCCAATTGTTGCATTATCCTCTATTAGGTCATAAACACATTATCCATTCATATACAAGTAAAATCATTCTAAGAGCCATACATAGTTGTGTATCATAAAATGTGCATATAAAAAGCATAATAGGAACAAAATACAATAAACATATCAGCCATCAAAATCCATATATACACTAGTATATTTACACATGAAAACCAATGGAATAAATTTCTCATTAATCAATATAAGGAACCAACTTGAGATGGGACTACCACGTTCCACTCGACCATAGATTGGATAAGTTGAGTCTCTCTTCATCCAATCACCCCTGTGCCATATTCCAAGCATGTATGTGGGACTCATAAAACACATAAAAAAACACCAATCAATGTGGATTCCACCAGAGTTCTCTACCTACACTGTGAGGAATTTGAGTGCCTCCTAGTCTCCCCGACTTTACCGTGCATCCATGGTTCGATCCAAGGATCACTAGGCCCTACACTGAGATATACTCTCCAGGTTTTACCATGCATTCCATCCCCGAATCACTAGGTCTAACATAGAGAAATTCCACCTCTTGGATTTACTGTATATCTTGTCATTCATCAACAAGGATTCTTAGGCCCATCGAGGCACATAATTTTGCTTTATCGCAACCCATAGTCTAGTTCATGGGTTACTAGGCCAGTGGCTGCATGCATCCTCAGTCCGGTTCAAGGACCACTACACCATGTGTTTGTCAATTTGGAGATCCACCCCACTCAACTTCAAATCCAATCCGGCCATCCTACATAAACCAAATGAGAGAACCCATCTCATCAAGCTATCAGGAAATGGAAAGGCTAGGCTGAAAAATGCTATCACACCTGGAAAAACCCATGTCATGGTAGAAAAGAAACACATCCAAACCCATGCATGAAAAATATAGCAAGGAAAATACACGTGCAAGTCGATACCTGTAATGAAGATTGTTGTAGTTGCTTGATCCTGCCTTTCCCTGCTTGATCTTTGCTTCCTCTTGCCTTCTTTTCCTTTCTTGCTCCAATGCCAAAGTGCTCCAAGAAAACTCTTAGTGTCCAAGAGTATGAGAGAGAGATAATAATGAAAGAGCTCCAAATCTAAACTAACCAAGCTTGCGAACTGATCCTCATAAACCTTTTTATTAATGAGGCCTCTATTCTCTTCATTTTCTAGTATTTTCCTTCAATTTCCTCCTCACATGAAACCTGTGACCTTTCACTTTCCTTTTCTCCTATTTTCCCTTATTTTCATAAATAAATGTGATAAAATACCTTTTTTCCTCTTTAATGCCTTTCCAAAGACTTAGCCATTTATTTTGCCAATTTCCTTATCCACAAACAACCAAGTGAACACCCACTAGGATGTCATGCCCACCATTCATCTTGGAAAAAGTATCCCATCATCTATTGGATTTATATATTTTTACATGGAATTTTCACCAGGGTTATTACAGAACCCTCTTCCTTGGGGGAACACCATTCCCAGTGTTCAATGACATCTATAACCAACAATAATGTTGAAAACAAAACATACTTCCCATGGAACTTTATAGCATAGCTCATTACAGTATTTACAATGACCATCTGCTAAAACAAAAAATCATGACAACATGAAACATATCACATAGTGGAGATTTATAACGCAACTCATTACAGTATTTACAATAATCACATATACACATTTTCCAACCAGAAAATAAGAATGATATGATGCCTGCATAGGGAATCCATAGGCTCACACCTCCATCCTCAAAGTAATACCAGGATTCACCTCCTTAATAGGAAGTCCAGAATCCACTGCAAATTCAAATCTGCATCCAGTGTCTAGCACTATAATCCTATGCCACTTTTCCTCTCAGTGACCAATTACCTACTCATTATTCTAGGGTGCACTCCCAATGTGCATCCGATTCTATCTTGCAATTCTAATGACTAAAACCAATCCATCCCCAACCTTCCCTTCTCTGCTACAGAGTCCCTTGAGAAATCTGGTCAACCCTTCCGTGCAGTCACTCACCTTTCAAGTTCCGTTGGCACCCCCATCTCGGGCAGTCCCTTGGCAAGGCTTCCTCACATCGAAAGATACAAAAACCAAGTCATATGCCTACCTCAAACCATAATACCAGTCATAGCATGCTCATGGAAATTAATGAACACAACTGGGTACCAGTATCCCACAATGGCCTTGTTCCTAAAGTGCCTTACCAACATATTGATGCATATTTCAATTCTTTCCGTTGTTGCTGTTGATTCTTACAGCTAATTTTAACCACCCAACCAGGCATTTCTGTGCTTCCTGTACCACGCACATAACTTCCATTAGATTCAAAATAAATTGAAATAACTTCAAATAACACCTCATTTGTAGCTCATCAATAAGGTACATTTTCAATCATGTTTACTTCCTATCATGACAAGTCAAACTAGCATCATGTATAAAAAAATCACATCAAGTTAGCTCAAAACATAACCATCATAGATAAAAATCATAAATCACATGTAACCATCATAAACCAGAATCATAGATCAATGGAAACATCATAGACCATAATCATAAATCACATGCATAGTAAAACTGAAATACAATATCGATACTTATCCTTCATTGATACTTACTTCTTCCTGTGTTCTTTTGTACACACACCATATCAGTTGCCACACCTAGCAAACACCCAATGGCTTCTCCTCCACTAGTTTCATATACACATAGTGTGCATCACACACATACAACCACACATGCCATACAACACCATACAACACATGCACCTATACTTGACATACAACACATACACCTACACCTAGTGTACAACACAACACAATACATATGCCTACATCTAGTGTACAACGCAATACATGCACCTACACCTAATGTACAACATAACACAAATACATGTCTAGAGTGCAACACAATGAATGCATATGTCACGATACCATGACTACAAAATGCACATACATAGTACTGCATTGCCGCAACACAACATGTACGACATGCACTCAATCCCACACATACACCGATACCACATGTAACAAGCACCACCTTCACAACATGTGCACAAAATCACATGTACACAACACCACCTGCATAACGTGTACACAACGTGATATGTACATTGCACCATTGTACAACGTGTACACAATACCACATGTACATAGTACCACACGCACGACATGTACGCGACACCACAGGTACACAACACCACATGCAAGACATGTATACAACACCACTTGCACACAACATCGCTTGTACAACATGTTCACAACACAAAATGCTCACATAACCGCTCGTACAATCATGCACACCACACCATATGTACATATCACCACATGTACAACATGCATGCAATGCCAATTGTACATAGCAGTACATTTGCAACAGGTACATAGCTTCATCTGTACACAACACTGCATATCCAACATGTGAACAACACCATATGCACACAACATTGCATATCCATCATGCACTCAATACATTATGTACACAATACCGCATATCAAACATGTACATAGCCCCATCTATACCCAACACTGAATATGCAACATTAATACAACACTATATGTACTAAACCATGTACATAACATTATATAATCAACATGTATAGACACTAAATATACACCAGATCACATGCACTCAACATCACAGGTGCAACAAGTACAACATATATGACATAGGCACAACAATCGTACCACACATCCAAAACCACAGTGACTCTTTACCAGGCAACCTTGTTTCTAGTGTCTTATCCATGCTTGTCCCAGCATGTTGTAGACCACACTACTTTCACTTTGTTGATGTATCCCTTGGTATAACATGTCCATAAAATATGCATAGGCATAATACAAGCATACAATATAAATTCATATTCACATGATACTGACCTCATATGTTTGTCATGACTACTCTTCCCACTTGATTCCTCATAGACCAAGAACCTCTTCTTGTCATTTTCCTGTGTAAGCAATCATTCCTCCATAAGTATGATTCATGATGACCCTATTAGACATTGACATACTAGATACATGTACACTTACATACATCATAAAATAATCATGATTCTTGATCACCTTATCAGACAACGACATGCATACATACATACATGTACACATATATAAACATCAACATAATCATGATCAAAATTGTCAGATATTATAAGGTAAAGGTTAAGAGAACTTCCTTTATTCATGCAACACATGTGAAATATTGAGAAAAATAGTCCCAACATAGCAAAGGCTAATTTACCTTTTCTTGATCACCTTTCCCATGATTGTTCTGTCATCATCCATTTACCACAATTGACCCAACCAATCCAACCAAATATCATAGTATTACCTTCCATTGTGCTTACTCATACACTGATATTCATCCGTGTCTTATATTACCTATTGGGTCCCACACATCTCTCCCTGAGCTTCATCAACTTTTCCTCTTTCTGGACCAATTCCCCAAACTCAAAACATAAAATGCAAGAATGGAAACTACAACAAGAAGAAAACCATGAAAACCAATAACAACACGACTCCACAAATGAAGTGGTATGACCATACACTAGACATAAACAAAGCCACAAATCAAGAACAACAAATCATGAAATACAAAAAGCACAAGATTGACAGCAAACACCATGACTCAATCCCCATGGTTCCCAGGGAAAGCTCAACCTGAGTGGTCTTCAAGATTTACCTCTCTTTCCATGCAACTCCTTGCATCATGTTGTCATTAACACATAACTATCATTGCATAAATAAATATAGCAACATATCATTTATCTTACCTTGTTGTGCCAACCACGTTGCTTGCAATTGAACACATCCACACCATCTCTCAAGGGACTCCAATTCTTTGACAAATCCACTTGTAACTAAATACTAGCTAATATACCTACAAGTACATGTTCATGAATATAACATGTCTCCACATAATTTCAAACAAAATCAATGTTAAGAAGACTCCATGTATGCAAAGAAATATTTTTTTGGAATTAGGGTTTCCAAACATAACCAAAGGAATTCTTGTCTAATTCTTTTCTTTTACCTTTTTACCTTGTTGCAATCAAGGCTTACTAGTATCGTCACATTGCCCAACTATTAGTTATATAACCACATTAATTGTTACCTTGTCACGTTAATAACAAGCATGTTACCTTGCCACTTCTCACACATGTCAACCACATGTTCCAAATATCAAGACAATCATATCTATCAATTTGAAATTGACATTTAGCAAGACTAACAATCACATCATAATCCGTAGTCAACTCATATTCATTAGACATAATGCTACAACTATCACCTATTATACTCAAGTTCGTATCAAATGTCTCAACACATATGTATTAGTACAATCATCTCAAAACAAAATCATTTGAACACATATATTATGCAATTCATCAAAAATTCAACCAACTTGCAACCATACCATGTTAAACAAATCAATTAGATGACATGTTACACAATATTTTGTCACACCTCCTGCACTTCCTTGTGACATACTCCAACGTTCTTGAAACATGACCATCATGCAATGTACTCATTCATATATATGGCTCAAATCCTCCCTCAGACATTGATTAGAAAATGCCTTGAGCTTTCCCTAAAGAAAATAGCTCTAAGACCCTAATTTGAGGATCGTTGCTCTTATGAGGCCAAAAACAACAATGATAGCCTTGTTACACAACATTTTTTCACTGTCCTTGTACTCCCCATTCCAAAATCCTGGAGGACTTCTACAGTGACCCTCATGTGTTTTACCATCATGAAGAAACTCCCATTATGTCCCTCTTCTTGAGAAAAATATTTCCCCTTTGCATCATTTCCCAAGAATCTTCCTTTTACCCCGGTTTACAAGAACCGACGCTAATGGCTAGTTCATCCCCCATGCCAATCTACAAAATTTAACACTGAGCCTAGCATTGATCATCACTACTGAGCCTTGTCTCAGTCACGCCAGTCCTCTTTTGCAAAGTTTTTTAAATATGGAGTCGAAGCTTTGTAACGAAAGTACGGTAAATAGTTGGGCTGGATGCAGCCAAGGAAGTCAGTTTGGGTTCATTTCCCTAGTTAGGTTGGAACAAACCCAAGAGGCAAGGCCTCTCCCATGATAAGAGGAATCATCTCCCCTCCATCAAAGCTATATAAGCCCCTCCTTTCCCAAGGTGAACAAGTTTTTGGATGTAGTAACTTTCCAATGTTAGTATTTTTGGAGTGAGTTTGAATTAACTAGCAAGACATCGATAGCTTGTAGCTTTCTAGTGTATGTTTGAGGGAGAATAGTGTGTTTTGTTTGCTTTGGGACTAAAGGGAATAAGCCTTAAAACTTCCATTGTTGGGGTTATCCATGAGATGCTACCAGAAGTGTGGGAACCCCGATACTTCGGAGGGGAGAAACAACGTTAAGGCATTGGTTGTAATCTCTTTCTGAATTTATATGAATAAAACTATTGATTGATATCCTACATGAAGTGTTATCTTACATATTTATGGCTTAATGTTCCTTGTTAAGTAGGCTTAATACAATTTGTATGCTATCATGTTTGTTGTTTGTTGTTTGTTTGCTTGTTTCAGGTATTTGAAGGAAGGAAATGAAAGATAGCTGGAGTAAGGAAGCTGAATCATCACCAAGCGGAATAGCATTCTAAGAGGTAGGCCCTCTTATTTGATTCTAGCTATAGGATATTTTCCATAAATTTTTTGTTTGTGGCTATACCCGCTCTCTCGGGCTAGAGGAATTGTTTGTATCCGCACTGAGAATTTACCTTCACCATAAATTGGTGACCATACTGGGGAGCCAATCCTTCTGTTTGATTAGTTTTCATTTTATGGTTTTTTCTGAACTTTTCTAGTATCACCATTTCCCTTTAGTGTTCTCTGCTTTGCTTCGTTTACTGCTCTGAGCCTGGAATTTATAGTGGCAAGTCTGGTTTTAGCCTTTGAAATTTATTTATTTTTCCTTGAATCCTCAGTCAACGTGTTTATTTTTCTGACAGTCATGCCGATCCCCTTCTAGCGCTTATTGTCAGTTAGACAATTGCGTCGATTCCTGTAGGTGAAGTTAGGGTTTCCCCTAGATCATAACCAGTGTGTCTTTCCCTTCTCATTTCTCCCTCTCAGCTTGTTTTGATTGTGTTCTCCCTGGTTGGAAAGCTCTTTTAGTTTGTTTTATATGCTTGTTTGGTTTGCATTTTCTTCACTTGGTTTTAAGAGTTCTTGAATGGTTTATAACCCTAGGGCATCTAGTTCATCATCCATTCACCTGTTTGTGTGCTTAGCAAGTCAATTCAATAGTTAAGTTGCTCCTTGCATTTCGTTTGTTAGTCCTTTTGTTGCTTTGATTTCCATTTAACAAGTTTGAAAAGTTTCATTTGTTGATTGAGCGTCTCTTTCCAGGCATAAATCACATTTCTCATCTTGTTTTTGGTTGAGTCGTTGCATCATTAGTTTGAAACAAATTCTTTTTTCATGATTTCCATTTGATTAATGTTGATTGTTTTGAAAAATTTTCATTGAAGTGTTTGTGAAAGATTCATGTTATCATTCCATTGAAAAATACATAATTCTAGTTTGATGAATCAATATGTTACATTAGCTAGCATCATTGGAGACTAGAGTCGCCTCATCATTTGTATTAAAAAAGAAACGAATTCTCTTTACTATTAAAAGGACTAGTTGAAGTGCATTCGATAGGAAGATTCAGTGCATTTTGGAGATTTATTAGTGAAATATTTTATTCTTTGATTGTTGCATTGATTGTGTGTTCTCTATCTCTCAATTAGTGCTAAATTTCATCAAAGGCAAAGATTTCATTTTTCATATAGCTGCATGTAAGAGTTTTTTTAGTTGAAAATGGTAGGGCCTTGTAATTGAAACCTAATTCAAGATAAACCGTTAAAATCTATTAAATTAACCTAAGGAAGCATTTAAACTTAACACTTATATTTAGAGGTCTAGGCTAGAGACATGTTCCGACGTCTTTAAACCTAGCAGCTGTCATTCGCTTCGGCACTAGACAACGCTAGTATGGACTTGTGCTCCCCATAATGTCATGTATATAAAGGGAGACCCCACTAGGTTGCAATCTTGTATCAGTTGGAAGCTGAATCTGCTGACAACATTCAGAGAGATTGTCTACGTGTACTTCTTGGTTCGTCGGGAGGCATTCTGTAGTTCATAGTTACCTGGTAATATTTTTTCCTAATTCATCCAGAGTAGTAATTTTGGTCTTTTTGACTCTTTAAATTTAAAAGACCGTCGATCACTTGCCCTTTCGAGCTCATTAACTCTGAAAGCGACTAGAGTCACCTTTCGCCCTTTTCTCGACTCTTAAAATATGAAAAGGCAAATTTTTGTTTCAATGTCTTAAAATTAACTACCCACGAAATATTCTTGGTTAAAGTTATCTTCCTTAGTGATTCTTTAGGGTCGATTCCATGGAAACATTTCCAGAGTCTACTAGTTAAGGATTTCTCCCTGATGGGAATCCTGGTCCTTTTCCTTCTTTTGGAAATGCTATTGCTCCTTATATGGCAATGTTGTCCCTCCTTAGGTTAACCATTGGTTTACCTGTCTGGTTATTTTCGACCTCAGTGGTCCCAAGTGTCCTGACTCCAACCCAACCATATACTTCTTTTGAATTAGATCACATTGATTCTAAGGTTGACCTCTCGACTTATACCCTTGTTTCTTCACCTTCCTCTTCTGCTTCGTTTGGTTAAAGTTTGAAATCCAGTAACCAGGAAGCTAAGAAGAAGAAGAAGAAGACGAAGAAGAAGAAGTCAGATAAGTGAGAGGCCAACCGTGCAGTTGTTACTCCAAATGCACCTCTTGTAGACAAACCTTCCAATCCTCCACGGAATTTCAGGTTCCCTTACAAGCTGTGTAATGGTGACCATCTCCTTCAAGACTATCCCAGCATTCCCAAAGCCTTAGAGGCAGGGTCTCAAGACTTGAATTGACCATCCCCGTTGACCTCTAGAGATCATGTCGATGCTACACCTTCAACTAATGATGGTAGGAAGAAGGGAAAGATTAGATTCCCCTATAGGTTATGTGAAGGGAAGCATCTTCTTCACCTTTGTCATCTTATGGATAAAGCTTCCAAAATTTTGGAAAACCTTACAACTCCTCAAGCCCAACTTCTTGTTGGTTATCAGAGGCTTTCTTCTAACCCTCTCCTAGTTGGTAAAGATATTGACCTGGATTCATCTCTTGCCCATCCTTCTCTTCCTAAGCATGCTCTTGTGTCTTTTCCCAACCAACCATTGGTCGAAAAGAGTATTGATTTGGCTCCACCTTTAGTTGTTTGCTCTGTTCTCGAAGAGAGCAGTAATCGTACTACTCATTTTCTTCTCGTCTCCTTAGATTCTCATGAATCGAAGAGTGACCCTCCCATCCTAGTTGTTCAAGAGATTCCTTATTCTTCTCCTACAAGGCATGGGAGCAATCATATGATACCCCCACCAAGTAGTTATGTCGTTCATTTTGATTCGAGTCAACCGACTGCATTTTGCCTCCCATATTATGTGTCTTTCTAGATCACAATACAAACCTATAATATGGTAGTACGTGGCACTATATTAGATGAAGGCGCATCTGCTAGCATCATATCTTCTACTACTTGGCAAGCTTTGGGTTCCCCACAGCTTGTGCCTATCACCTAGAATCTATTGGCTTTCAACGAAGGAACCATTCAACCCTTAGGGATCCTTCCACAGTTCCCTATTACTTTGGGAGAAAAGATTGTCTATATAGATGTGATGGTAGTACAAGGTCCTTTAGATTTCAATATTCTCCTTGGATGCGACTATGTTTATGTCATGGGAGCTCTTGTTTCTTTACTTTTCTGCGTGGTTTGTTTTGCGCACGAAGGGAGAATTGTGACTATTGATCAACTATCGTTCATTGGTCACCAGGCACCTCCTTTGCAACCATCATCCCCTATCAACCCTTTTTTGCAAGCAGTACCTTCCCCACCACAGGTCAATTATGTGGCTACCCATTTCGTCTCTGCATCTGTTGATGATCACACAGATGGTATTGTACATTATGTATTGGGGGCACTGGAACACACTTTGGCTTTGGTACCAAATAACATGTTTTCCTCCTAGAGTGTGGTTCGTCCATCTAGTGAAGACCTCTTGGGAGACATGTTCTCTTATGGGTCATGAACATATGTCATGAGGATAGTTCTTGGTCTTGTGTCAACCTCGTTAAAAAATGAAACAAGGAGTCATGAGGATAGTTCCTGGTCTTGTGTCAACCTTGTTAAAAAATGAAACAAAGTGTCAGACCATGGTTCCTGGTCTTGTGTCAAGCTCCTTAAAATGAAACAAGGAGTCTTGAGCATAGTTCCTTGTCTTGTGCCAAGCTCATTAACAAATGAATCAAGGAGTTCGAGGACAGTTTCTTCCTGTATCAACCTCATTCAAAATGAAACAAATGTTTGAGGATATTTCTTTTACTATGTCAACCTCGGTAAAAATGAAACAACTCCCTTTTCCCAATCGAGTCTTTGATTAAGATCTCGTAAAATCCCAGTCGAGTCTTTCCTAGATCTCAAGAGTGAACCTTCATTCCGTCCACGTCGCTGAATGAAATGAAGTTCATGGGGCATGTACGCTAAATTGATTCATTATGTTGGGGGCATGCAAACTTAACTCAAGCATAGTTTGTCTTTGTTTCAAGCTTGTGTATAAATGAAACCAAACTCAAGCATAGTTTTTCATTTCAAGCTTGTGTAAACATGAAACTAAATCCATGTAGAGTTCTCCATGGTTGACTCTTGTGTAAAAATGAACCCATGCTCAATTTACATCTCCTGATTGCCAGTTTAATTAGTTGATTTCTGCTAAATGAGCCTTGGTTGTTTTATTCCATCGCCACCATCTCTTTGGTCGATCATATGCTTTCACTTGGTTTTTTTTCCCTTTCCTGAGGAACCACAATAATGAGTGGTTTTATTAACCAGTCTATTGACCATTACATGTTTTGAGTAGTTCCTCAATTGTCAGAACCAGTTGCTACCCTCTATACCAACCGTTCCTCCAAGATGAGTCACCTTTAAGCTCTTTTCTGACTCGTAAAAGATGAACAGACTGCGAGTATTTTTTTCCCTTTTTTGACTCGTTAAAGAGAATAAAAACAGGGGGTCTTCTTTTAGATATTTTCCTACTCTTAAAACACAAAAAGGTTGTCGAGATCTTGTCATCTTTGAACTCGTTAAAGGTTGTGAAATGTCGTTTACCCAATATAAATTTACCCCTTTTTTCAAGCTGGGATAAACTATTTACGAAAGAGGTACTCCTTGACTGAAATGGTCAAGCGGTTCTCTCAAATATTGTTTTCCACCTTTTCAGGCTCGAGAGACACAAATGTACAAAAAGGGACCATGCAGAGTTTTCTTTTCCGTGTCTTTTCCAAACTCTCTAAACATGAAAAAGATACCTAGTTACACCTTTGTCAGACTCGTTAAAACATTAAACGACATTGATTCATCACCATGACAAACATGAGCTTCTCCTTATTCCTAGGGCTCATTAATCTTACTAGGTCAGATTCATCTAAAGGATGGACTTATATTACAAGCATATTCTATCCCCGTCAAGCTTGTATAAAAATAACTGGGGTACTCACCAGAAATGGTGAGGGAAAATTGGAAGTATTTCATGAGTTGTATTCACTTGAGGCAACTCGTCGCTCTTGAACATTGACACTCATCTATTGTTCATGTAGGATTTTAGGACATCCTCATTCCATCAATTGCCTCCCTAGGTTTTGGGTTATCCATTTTAGACCTCTCATATGACCTCTGCCACATGACCATGGCCTTTGATTCTATGATGTCAAATGCTTCCAAACTTTGGAGTCGTGTCGTCCATATGTTCAAGAGAAGTATTCCTACCTATACATTTTCTGATCATCTTGGATTACTCTCATTCATTGTGTTCACATTTCATCGATGATGAAGGATTCATTATGACCTTCCTTCGATGGATCGCTTCTTGTCGACTTCAACTTATTATCTAGGAAGTTGATCTAGAAAATCATTTCCAGTACCTTAGAGCTTGCATGCCTCAATGGAAAGTTATTCGCACTCGATGATAGGTTCTCATCATTGGCCTTCGATTGAATGATTTCAGGGGTGTTGGACTTCAGTTCCTTATTCACACCCTGTGAACTATGTTGCTAGTACCTTGAGAGCCATTATCATTATTGGTGGCTTCTCTCATGCTTTTTAATGGTTCACAACATTGACCGGTATTCAAGTGACTTTCTAGCATGTTCGACTTCAACACATTCATTCACAAGTTAGGATTTGTACTTTGATCGGGTCATTTGGAGTACAAGACCATGTGCTTAGATTACACTAGTCCAGGTTGTGAGGCAATGTGACATGATCATGTTGATATACATGTCTCTTTGAGATGGATGGTTGCGACCATACCATGAGTTGTTATATGTGATCCTTCTCATTATTGGATGGTTGCGCCCATGTCTTGGATCCATCTACATGATCATTCTCTAGATGGTTGCATCCATACCACGATTTGTGTATCATTTGTCAGAATTTTTAGTGATGTATATATAGTTATGCTTTCTTACAAGTTTTCCACGACGGACTTGGGTTCCCTGCATCCACTTGTAAAGCATTTCACCCCTCACTCTAGTTTTGCCTTCACGCTTTAGGGGAATCTATTACACAACATTTTGTCACTGTCCTTGTAATCCTATTCCATGATTCTAGAGGACCTATATAGTGACCCTCATTTGTTTTCCCATCATGAAGAAACTCCCATTATGTCCCTCTTCTTGAGCAGAACATTTCACTTTTGTATCGTTTCCCAAGAATCTTCCTTCTACCCCAGTTTACAAGACCGACGCTAATGAACATTTCATCCCCATTTCCGATCTACACAATTTAACACCGGGCCTAGCACCGATCAGCACTATTGAGCCTTGTATCAGTCACGCTAATCCTCTTTTGGCAAGTTTTTTAAATATGGGGTCGAAGCTTCCAGGTCTAGAAGCTTCGTAACAGAAGTCCGGTAAATGGTTGGGCTAGATGGAGCCGAGGAAGTCAGTTTAGGTTCCTTTCCCCTTTTAGGATGGAACAAACCCAAGAGATAAGGCCTCTCTGATGATAAGAGGAACCATCTACCCTCCATCAAAGCTATATAAGCCCATCCTTTCCCAAGGTGAACTAGTTTTTGGATGTAGTTTCCATTCTTAGTATTTTTGGAGTGAGTTTGAATGATCAACAAGAAATCTATAGCTTGTAGTTTCTAGTGTATTTTTTAGGGAGAATAGTGTGTTTGGTTTGGTTTGAGACTAAAGGGAAGAAGCCTTAAAACTTCCATTGTTGGGGCTATCCATGAGATGCTAGCAGAAGAGTGGGAACTCAGATACATCGGAGGGGACCAACAACGTCAAGGCATTGGTTGTAATCTCTTTCTGAATTTATATGAATATAAATTTTGATTGATCTCCTAGGTGAAGTGTTATCTTATGTCTTTATGGCTTAATGTTCCTTGACTTGTTAAGTACGCTACATACAATTTGTATGTTATCACTTTTGGTGTTTGTTGTTTTTTTTCTTATTTTAGGTATTTGAAGGAATGAAATAAAATATAGATGGAGTAAGGAAGCAGGATCATCACCAAGAAGAATAGTGTTCTAAGAGGTAGGCCCTCTTATTTTATTCTAGCTTAATGACATTTTCCATAGATTGTTTGTTTGTGGCTAGACCCGCTCTCTCAGGCTAGAGGAATTGTTTGTGTTTGCACTAAGAATTTACCTGCACCACATTCCTGTTGCACTGTACCTAACCCGTAATGGCATCTCTCTATTCACTTATACACCCATGATGATCCCAAAAAGGAAATTTTCTGGAAAAGGATGAGAAGCTTTCTGATTTAGAAGCTTCCAGAGTGGCAAGCTAGAGGTTGTTTGGCATAGATGAGGTTAAATTCTCCCAACTTGGCCTCTTGGTCTTATCCCTATGAGTTACCTCCTTGAAATGAGGGCCTAATCATATTTTTGGATATGTCATAACTCCCTTTCCTAGCCTATATATTCATCCTCTCCCATTCCCAAATGGTTGTTCTATGCTTATTTGCACCCTTATGCTAAGATTGTGCCTATATGCTATTCATTTGGCTTGGAGAAGGAGTTATTGGAGATCTTAGTTTGGACTTGTATATTCATTCAAGGAGAGCATATGACCATCAAGGCTTGGTTGTATGCTTCCCATTATTTTCTATTAATATACAACAACTAGTTCATTTTCCCTAAATTTGTATGCCCATGTATCATTTATCTTAACATTCCGTTATCAGCTAAGTAGGTTTCTTTTGAATGTGCTATTTGTATTTGCATGCTTTGTTGTGTATTGATCTCTTGTGTGGGTGCATAAACACTGAGAGCAGAAATGTTATAGACATATTTGGGCACTGCCAACCCAATCATATATGTCCATAAATCAAGGGCTTTTGAGTCCCTAAAAGTGTTGTTTCACACCCTAAAGGAACAAGGTCAGCTGATTACATCATCTCCCAGACGTTCTCCATGGAAAATTGCTCAGAACTGGTCAAAACTAGACCATACAGACTGCTCAGCGCTAAGGGTGTGATCCATCTCACCTACCACATGCAAAAAGTGTGATGTATTGGATTTCAGAGATCTGTGGTTTGAGCTATTTGAATCTTTGGTCGGAGAATCCACAGTAAGATGATTTTTACACCAACGTTTCGAATCCCAAATGGGATCCATCATCAGGGCAAAGAGTATACTGAAAAGCCCTTCTGTAGGGTGTGATGGGCGAGAGCAGACAAATGGCAGAGACAATTTTCAAGGTGGATGATCATGGACTATTCCTAAAACTTCTCCTGCGACACTTGCCTCTCTGAATTCGCCCAGGGATGAGTAAGAGATCATGAATCTCCAAGTGGAACCAAGAACTATCAGAGAGAGGACACTAATAAAAATCCCAGAAGCTGACTCACCCCCATGCAAACATCTATATATGGATCCCTCATCCCAAGAGATCTAGAGGCTGGAATTTTGTATCTTGTAAGGAAGTATTGTTGGTTTCCTAGTGGAACATCATAGTGTTGGGTGATCTAAGCTTTTCATGAGGTGAAGAAGGGCTTTCATGCTGGGAGGATGACGTTGGGTCAGATCAATGGGTTATAATCCTCTCTTCTATTCTTTATATCAATAAAGATATTCAAGTTTTCCTCCACATTCTTGTATGTTTGATGATATGTACATTTGTGTGGTCAATAAATATTTGGTCCTATATTGTTTATGATTGTAGAATCTATGTACTTTGAAGGTATTATGCTGCTTTGACTTTACAGGTACTCTTTGAAGCGAGTAAGCAAGGAAGGAGCGGCAAAGATCTATCAGAGGGGAGAAGGAACAAGCAAGCAACCAAGCGAAGGATCAAGGTTGGTATTCTTTGCTCCTCTTCTATCTACTTCTCATAAAGGAAAATGAAAGTGGCTTTAGTTTGTTTGTTTCTAAGATAGCTACCCGTCTTAGTGGGACTAGCAGCTCTGCATAGACACTAGATTTCCCAGTAACAGTCCCTATCTTCTGTTGTAATAAATCAATCCTCAAGTGGGGCAAAAACGAGGCTATAAACCACTTGTGGTGCTAGCCATCTGTAAGCTGCATATTAGCTTTACGGATCACACACTTCAACCTTTGATCTAATTCCTAAGGTGTTTCACCATCCCTCATCATGATTTTCTTGAATCCAACTACTGATTGTGAGTCATATTTAGGCTTACTGAATTATTTGTTTAAAGTGGCCTTAGTGTCTACTAATGATGCCAAAGGATTGTTAGTGTAGTACTTAATGTACCAGGTCAACACATGATCCTACAGAGTGGTAACCAACTGCGCCTTCTTTATATTATCATCTATGATTTGTTGCAATGTCCACACAACATTCACAACAAAAAAAAATTGGTCTACATCCTCACTCCCTATGCCCTTGAAAAACTGGCAACTTCATTATGTTCAACATGTTGAATGGCAGTGGTTGTGGTGCTAGTGTGGGCGAAGTTGTATGCGGGGGAGGTGAAGGTGGAGGTGGAGTGGATGAATGATGAGTTCATGGGAAACCCTACCTTATTAGTTGAATAGCACTCTACGGTGAAGCCTGTACTGCTCCCTCGTTGTTTCTCGAAGGAGGCCCAATCAACAGGCTATATTTGGGACCTATTTTCCACTGATCTATGAAGATCTTTCCACTTCACGTAGAATTGAACATCAAGGCAATGGCATAACCTATTTTTCACACAACAACATCTTAATCTAGGTATTCAAAGATCTTAGATACTTACCTCGTAGTCCCTTGAAGAAGTGTCACTCTGCTTCATTGTAGTTCAATAAGGTATCAACCGCGAACTCTATCACAAATCCTCATAGGACTCGATCAAGTCAATAATCAACAACAAGTGCGATCTTATCTTCAAAAGCTTCTAGCCTCCACACTAATTCTATAGTCCACACTATTGGACTATCAAGCCACCACCTTCCTTAGTTGTCTGCCAACTTAGCTATCCACTCATATATCTTGATCAGGAAGGTGGAGAAGAAAATTTCGCGTATCTCTGTGTATAAGTATCTGTCCAAATAGTGTTATTTAGACAGGCGTGGATTCCTGTTTTCCTGCACCATGAATTCATGGATTTTCTATCTAACCACTTCTCAATTTCCTTCTTGGTCGGATTCTAGTAATGTGACATCACACGTCTCCTTAAGAAAATCCTAGTCCCGGCAACGGAACCGTTTGTTGGCTTAGTGGGTCCTGACCCAGGTTCAAAGTTAGTTGTGCCAAACAAAACCTACACCATTGGCCCTTTGGGCATCAACCAGTTTAACACGAACTGAAGTCTCACCCGAAGCAGTATGGGGGGATGCTGGAACTAAGTTTCCGCATCCAAATATCAGTGTGATGTCTTTTTATGCCCTTGATCTACCTCTGCACAAATCTATAATCCCTTAGTTCTTGGGATTATAACATCCTTCGAATGCCTCCTACAACTCCGCGAAGGTCTACAATCAGATTTTGCAGACCCAAAACAGATGAATTACCTACTTGTGCACACCATAAATTATCCTTAGATCAAAATCTACTCAGATCTACTTAAGTGCTTGATAAATGTAACAGAATTTATTATGATCTTCATGTAAATACTTAACATGTATTGTGTTCAGTTAATATGACTTATCCAGTAGATTCATGCATTATACATCATTATTTCATAAAGACATTATTTCATAAAGACATTATTTCATCACAACATATATCGCAAACATAAACAACAGAGGTAAACAGATAAAACACATGAATTTTTCCAATAGTCTTCTTTATCGATCTTTAGTATCAGGTTATAGACTCAAAACTTCCCTGCATACTCAGTTGCAGGGGTCCATGCACTCAGCTGCAGACACTACTTTAGGCCTCTGCACACTCACCTGCAGAGCCTTTTTCCCCTCTAGGACTTGATTCTTTATGTTATCTCTCTAAGACTCCTTTCGTTCATACCCATTGACATAGACATAGATATGCCTTAGACTCTCTAAGACACACCTATTTATACAATCCCATGGTCTGTGGACCATGGGTAGATCTCTAAACTGACTCATCTTTACATAAACGAGGGTAAAAACCCTTTTTAACTCCTACCTATCTACGTGCTCTGCATACACAATTCTTGGAGACTTTACATCTTTTTATCAAAATTTACATCAAAACTTGGAATTTTAACCCCAAAACTGACCCAGGGGACCCCATCCCAACAAGTAGAAATTGTACTAGCTTTAAATGGATGAGATAATGTACCAAAGTGTGCATACTTGGTAATTCTATCAACTACCACCATGATGACACTATTTCCTTAGAACTTGGGTAAACCTGTGATAAAATCCATTGAAAACTCCTCCCAACGTTGACTTGGAATGGACAAAGGTTGTAATAAACATGTGGTTTTAATTGTCTGAAATTTATTTTATTGGAAAACAAATATTCTGTCACAAACTTTTGAATATGAGATTTAAGGCCATCCCAAAAAAAATCCTTCTTCACCCTATGGTAAGTTTTTAAAAATCATGAGTGCCCTCCTAAGGGAGAGGTGTGTAATTCCAAAAGAATATTTTGTTTGAGTTTGCAATTCTTACATAGGCATAAGCGACTTTGTACCATGACAAATCATTTTTCCAGCTAAATGTGTCAGATGTACTGGGATCTTTCTAGAACTTTTGAATTAGTGCCCACACTCCTTTGTCATTATTCCATTCATCCCTTGTGTTGTTTATCAAATTTGGTCGAATAATAGAAATGGCACAAAGAAATGCTTCCACATCCTCATCCTTTCTTGAGAGTGCATCTACAACAAAATTTTTCTTCCCTTTTTTGTAGATGATTTCAAAGTCATAACCCAACATCTTTGTGACCCATTTTTTCTTCTCTTCTAAAGATAATCTTTGTTCTGAAAAGAATTTAAGACTATCATGATCCATTTTTACCTTGAAGTGTCCTCCCATTAGGTAATGTTATAATTTCCTAAGTGCATGTAGTATTGCCAACATTTCCTTTTTATCAATAACTTTGTGTAAATACTTTCCATTGATTGGACGACTTTCGAAAGACCCATTTCTTGTGAAGTCTGGAGTAGCTAAGACCGATGCTTGGCACATTGCCTCTTAAGATGTTCAAAGTACTTCATTTGTTCAGGAGTCCAACAAACTTGCGATAATACACTGTCAACCTGAGAAATCCTCGTCGATGCTTTATGGATGTGGGGATTTTCCATTCCTTAATGGATTTAATTTTTCTATGATCTACCTTAACACCTTCATGCGATACAATATGACCTAGATATTCCACTTCTTGTACTCCAAAGAAACATTTCGAGGTTTTTGCATATAATTGTTTCTCCTCCAATATTTTGAGCACCCTATCAACATGTTGAACATGATCCTTCCAATACTTGTTGTAGATTAGTATATCATAAAAAAATACTAACACAAATTTTCTAAGGAAGGGTTTGAAAATGGAATTCATCAAACCTTGAAATGTTGAAGGTGCATTGGTAAGGCCAAAAGGCATGACCAAAAATTCATAATTACCTTCATGAGTTCTAAATGTTATTTTCGAAATGTCTTTAGTATTCATTCTGATTGGATGGTATCCTGAATGAAGATCCAACTTGGTGAAGTAAATTGCTCCATGCAATTCATCCAATAATTCATCAATGACAGGAATGGGAAATTTATCTTTAATAGTGAGCTTGTTGAGCTCCCTATAATCTGGACACATGCACCATGATACACCCTTCTTGTGAACCAATACTAATTGAGTAGAGAAATAACTTTGACTAGGTTGAATTATACCAGCCTCTAGCATTTTTGCAAACATACGTTCAATTTCACTCTTTTGGGCATAGGGATATTTATAAGGCCTGATGTTTGGAGGAACACTTCCTAGAATCAAATGAATAGCATGTTCATGATCACAAATAGGTGGGAGGTCTTTAGGAGTCTCAAATACCTTGGAATGATTGTCCAAGGCTTTTTTGAGATCTAGAGAAATAGATGGTTTCATTGTGGGAACCTCTAGCGAACATAATTTTGCAATTAGGCCTCATTGTTCTTTCTTTATAATCTTTGTCATGTCGATAAAGTCGATTATATTTCCCAGTTTCCCTGTGATACCCTTTAATTAAACTTCCTTTCCTTCCAAAAAAAATTTCAAGAAAAGTTCTTGAAAATTAAAAGCTATCTTACACAAAGAATTTAGCCATTAGACTCCTAGTACAACATTAGCACCACCCATTGGAATGGAAAGCATTAGAATATTCAATAAATATTCTCCCATGGATAGCTTGATATTATTGCATTTTCCAGAGTAGTTTATGGTTCCTCCATTTGCAACCATCACTTAACACTTTGGTGCTGGATATAGGAATCAATTCAATTCCTTGGCTATCTTACAATGAATAAAATTATGGGTACTTCCAGAATCGATCAACACTATTACCTTTTTCTTCTTGATATGTCCTTCTACCTTGAGAGTTTGAGGAGTGGTTATACCATCCAATGTATTACAAGATATGTTTGGATTTATTTATTCTTTCTCTAGGGTTTTTTCCTAATGTATATCCTCTTCTTTTGGTGTTTCATGTTCATTTTCTTCATCCTCTTCATAATCTATATAAAATAAGTTCTTCTCAGCACACTTATCACCTTTAGTGTATTTTCTATCAAAACTAAAACAAATCCTTTTTCTCTTTCTTCTTCCAATTTTTGTGGTGTCAACCTTTTAGGTTGTGGAAGGTTAGGGGCAACAACACTTCCATGTTTATAGTTATGAGTGGTAGGTTTCCTTATTTCCAAAATTTTTCTTTCAATCTTTCTTGCTAACTTGAATGCCTTCTCCAATGAATCAAGTTCCCAAAGGCGAACCTCATGTTGGATGTTATCCTTTAAATTCCCTTTGAACACATCAATCCTATGCTCCCCTGGAATATCTTTTACCCTTAAATTAAATTTTTGGAAGTCCTCAATATGCCCCACCATTGAACCCTTTTGTTTGAGATTTATCAATTGGCTAGAAAGGGTGTTGCTTTTTGTATCCTCATAATGTGCTATCATTTCTTCCATAAAAATTGACCAAGTGACAATTTTCTACGAGAGAAAAGCCATTGATACCATACAAACTGATTGGGTTCCAAATATAAAGTTGCAATGCGTACGTTTTTTGTGTTTTTCACATTATGGATATCGAAATATTGCTCCATCTGTTGTATCCATGTTATGGGATCCTTGCCATCAAAATTAACTACCCTTTCGCCATTACTAAGAATTTCTTGTAAAAACTTTGTCAAAACTATCTTCAAATCTTCCATAGTGCCTTTAAGTTTTGCTTCTATACCATCCATATTAGCTTCCATGCCATCCATCTTAGCTTCCATTCCATTCTTGAAACCATCTATCTTAGCTTCATTTTTTTTTTTTGAGAACAAAATTTGTTGCACTTGGTCTCGTAATTTTGATATATCATGTTGCATTTCTTCCTCTTCTTCATGTGTCATTGTAGATATTTTGGGTTGCTCACTAGGCATATCCATTTTCTTTCTTCAGGTCATAAATGAATGATAATTATGCTTCACAATTCCCTTTGAATCACTTCAAACTACTTTCTCAAACAAAACTTATGAAATTTTGAAAAAACTACACACCTGTTTTTTTCCAATTTGTATGCACTCGATCTTGAAACAACTATAAATATGTAATTCAGATCTCCAAGTTATGAAATTTTATCCTATGATATTCCTATGATTCCTCTTTCGAAATACACAAGTCTTATTGTGATTGGATTCTCCAAGAAATATTTCTTCCCAATCTCCCACAAAGACCTGATTATAGACTATAGTTCAGTAGAGCGAACTTGTATGATGTGCCACATGTCATTGTTTTGACCTTAGGCAATAAAAACAATACCCAATAAATTATAGTCTATCCTATTTCTGTCTCTTTTTCCGAAATTTGAATCTGATGCTCAAAGATAAATTTATAATTATTTTCCCAAGGTGACATGTTTGAGATTGAATTTGGGAGCCTGCAAAAGCCCTAACTTCCTCAGTTCATATATCCAAAAATGTAGCGAGACAAGATCTAAAATTCAGGCACAAGGTTCATCATGATGTATGCTAAAATGGGTTTTAATTTCAGCATATGAAGCTCGTAGAAAAAAAAATATAGCGAAAATTTCATGGTGACCTGTTTGAAGCAGTGAAACCCTAGTATCCAAAGCTCTGATACCAATTGTTATGCAACTAGCTCACAAAATAGAAGAAAGAGGTAGATCAATGACTTCAAAAGTAGCCTCTTCGAGGGGGGAACCTCATTTACATTACACAAATGAAATTTTTTTGGATGATTCAAATGACAATACCTCCTTTCTATATATAGGAGTCTAAGGGGTCACAATATAATCAAAGTCGACATAACAATAATAATGTAAGGGCACAACAATAACAATAATAGGCTTCTATGGGGAACAAAAATAACAATATGAAGACAAAATTGGCACAAAAATAACTATAAGGGGCTACAATGACAATAATAATAAGGGAATACACTAATATTATAGGGACCTAACAGATTGGGCAAGGAGTCCATCCGAAAGGAAGAGCACATCAGGAGGGGTCTTCAGTATTGGGTCAGCATCTCTTTCTTGGTACAGTAGGAAACAGATATTAGTTGCACTCAATTTGGTAGAGGCGGAGTACATGGATGCAAGTCAAGAAGCATGTGAGGCCATCTAGATGAGGAAGATTCTAGTTGGTTTGTTTGGTCAACGGATGGGTCCAACTATGATTTACTATGATAATCAGAGTTGTATCAAACTCTATGAAAATCCCATTTTTCACGATCGGTCCAAGCATATTGATATTTGATATCATCATCTTCGATATTGTGTATTGATGCAACTTATGTTGTCATATTACATTCCCACAGAGGAGCAGGATGCTGACATTTTGACAAGGGCATTGTCAAGATGCAAATTCGAGTTTCACAGAGACAGGATCAGGGTAGTTGATAATTCCTTTCTTGTTGAGAGGGAGTGCTAAGAAATGGCAACAAGAAATTCCAACTTAATTTATCCTTGAATTAAATTGTGAATTAAAATCAAATTCTATTCTCATAGCAACTTGTAAATAATTAATTAATTTTAATTGACTTAATTAACCTAGGAATTTCGAGTTGTGATTCTTTACGTAATCACGTATGTGTGATCCCTAAATTTTAGGGGTCGAGGATGAGTTTATTTGACTTGTAATTAGATAACTCAGTTAGATTGAGTTATGGTCAGTTAAACTAGTTCTAACTGTTGGAAGAACTAGTAGAGGTCTAGTAGTGAGTTGGTGTACTGGTGCATCCTCAATGCTACTCTAGCTAACTGGAGATTCACTCAAGAGAAACTCCATGTTAGTTTAGAGAAACACATAGTTGAGACTAGGGTGTAGGGACGGTGTACTATTAGTTGTATGATTTTTTGAGTTGTAGAGATCATGCATGAAATCATTTATGGACCTAAGTTTGGATTGTGTAGTTTTGGAAGAATGATTTCCCAATTAAATATGGGTTGATCCTCTTAGGAATTGCGTAAGGAAATAGGGGCTTGGCAGGAAGAAGAATTAGCTAAGTGTTGGCTAGAGCATGCTTGTGAGGTAGAGAGTTGAATATACTTATGCAATGATTGTTCTAGTGAGAACAAGCAATGTATTTTCATATTGTATTTCTAATTGATGCAATATATATAGTCGGGGTTTTGAGTAGTTTCTTTCCAAGACAAATATTGTGTTATGTGCGATTTATTATCTTCATCTTAGTGAATATTGTTTTCATTGATCTATTGGTTCCGTTCTTGAAAGTAGAGTAGATTATTCTCTTGTATTTTTGAAAATTACATGGGTTGTGGAATCTATAGGAAAATCTGCATGGTATCAGAGTTGAAGACAATATACTAAAAAAGGTTTCGAGTTTGGGGTTATAGGTGAAATTCGAATTTTCAATTCATACTTCAAGATAGGTGAAATGACTTTCTACTGCTTGAGACTCGAGTATGCCTTGGAAGGAAAATTGAATGACATAGCATGGAAGGAAAAAATGGAAGAAGTTCTAGAGCAAAATGGCCTCAAGGAATTCATTGATCAAGGCATTCCTAAGCCACCAGCATCGGATTCCAATGATTTGGTCGAATGGAAGAACTGTGTGGAAAAGGCAAGGTAGATTATTCTTAATGGAGTTCGAGACCACATTGTCTTGAGTGTACACGGCAAGGAAAATCCATACTCAATGTGGAAGAAATCGATGAACATGTTTCAAAATAGCAGTGACCATAAGAAGTTGGCACTGAAGGACAAACTCAAGAAGCTCAATATGGAGAAGGGCGATTCAGTTCAGAAATACTTGACCAAGTTCACTCATTGTCAAGGTGAGCTTGGAAGTGTTGGGATTACCGTTTCCGAGGATGATATGGTGAGCCTAGATCTTCTATGACTCCCAAAGAGTTGGAATAGTTATCAGGACTCTGTTAATGGGAGGGAGAGGCTACCAGATTGGGAAGGACTATGGTTGGATTTGATGGAGGAAGAGATCAGAAGGAACACTAGAGATGGTTCCTCATCAAAGGCTGATGATGAGGAAAATTGTGCCTTAGCGGGTAAGGAAAATAAAGGGAAGGGGAAGGCATACCATTCCAAATTGTATTCTTATCATGGAGGAAATAAGAAGGACATATCAAAATTCAAGTGCTTTCATTATCACGAGCTGGGAAATTTTTCTACAAATTATCTGCTCAAGAAGTCTAAGAAGAAGTCCTCGGGAGGAGTGGCAGGTGGGGCTCTTGCCTCGAAATTTGAATTGGAATTTACCCTCATTTCTTGCATGGTGTCATAAATGATGGGTAGTGTATGGTACCTAGATAGTGGAGCTTCATTCCAGATTGTTGGTAAAAACAAGCTCTTCAATGACCTGGAGGAGAAGGATCTCTAGATGTATATCAAGATGGGTGACGATGGTAGGTATAGTGCTACTGGATTGGGTATGGTTACCTTTTAGAGGGAGTCGGGTTCTCCTTTGACCTTGAGAGATGTTATGTATTTTCCTAGGTTGAAGAATAACTTGGTATTTGTTGCCATGCTATAGGATAGAGGCTATCATGTGATATTTAGTGAAGGAAAGAAGTTCCTTGATCACATAGACACGGGACAGGTAAAGAGGATAGGGATTTGGGTGAACAATATCTACAAGTTGGAGGTAGAATATTATGTTTCCTTGAGCACAAAAGCAAAAAAGGGGCAGAGATGAGACATCGGTGAGTTGTGGCACATGCAGTTTGGTCACTTGCATCATGGGGCTTTGAAAATCATGCAACAAATTTCTATTGGTCTTCCCAAAGGTACACTAGAGCAAGTTGATACATGCACAGGGTGTACTTTGGGAAAATTCAACAAAGATTCCTTTCATGATAGAGAAAATCAAGCATAGGTGATTCTAGAGCAAGTCCATTCAGATGTGTGTGGATCATTCTTAATAGCATCCACAGTCAAACATAGGTATTATGTTATATTTGTTGACGATTTTTCTCGTAAATTTTGGATCTTTTTCATGCAGAAGAAAGATCAAACTTTCGCAAAGTTTTGTGCATTTAAATAATTGGTTGAGAAAGTGTTTGGCAAGAAGGTTAAAGCTCTGAGGAGTGATAACAGTGGTGAGTATGTCTCAAATGAGTTTAAGAACTTTGGTGCAGTAGAAAGGATTAAATGGGAGTTGATGACACCCCATAACCCATAACAGAATGGGGTGCCTGAAAGGAAGAACATAAGCATTGTAGGGAAAGCAATGGAAATGTTGCATGATTAGGACCTACCACTACACTTGTGGGCAAAGGCATGAAACACAACCATTTATTTGCAGAACAGAAGCCTGCATCAGATTCTTAGGATGAGAACACTAGAGGAGGATTTCTCAGGGAATAGAACTGATGTTGGTCACTTTAGGATTTTTGGGTCATCGGTATATTTCCATGTAACCAAAGATGTGTGGAAGAATCTTGAGCCAACAGTAGACTTGGGGACATTTGTGGGGTACACTAATACACCTACGAACTATCGGGTGTACCTGTCAACCAACTGGATGACAGTGATTCGTAGCGATGTCAGATTCGATGAGGAGAAGGCCATGTGATGTTCCCTTGAGAGTGAGCTTCAACTACATGTAGTTGAGGATATTTTAGCTCCTGAGGTTGAGGAGCCTCAGATTGATGTGGAGAAGTCACATGTAGAGGATCCGGGAGGGGGGATATCCACTCATGCAGAGTTCTCCAAAGATGGGAGAAAGCACACAAGAAAAGGGATTGACTATGATGAGACCTTTTCTCCTATTTCAAGGTACTCATTGATTAGATCCATATTTTCACTATTAGCACAGATGGGTTGGAAGATACCTCAAATGGATGTAAAGACAACCTTCCTTAATGGCATGATTGAGGAAGAGGTGTCTATTGATCAACCTTAATGTTTTAAGACCTTTGACCATGAGTCACATGTGTCCCAAATCAAGCAAGGATTGTATGGCTTTAAGAAAGCACCCCATGCTTGGTACACTAGGATCGATAGCTACTTCACTGGATTGGGCTTCACCAAAAGTGAAGTGGATGCAAGCCTGTACCACATTGTGGTGGAAGATAAATTGTTGATCATGTTTTTCTATGTCGATGATTTGATTCTGACATGTGATGATAAGTTGATTAAGCCTTGCAAGGCGGATCTTGCAAGAGAGTTCAAAATGAAGTACTTGGTGCTCATGCACTAGTTTCTAGGCATGGAAGTATGGCAGGGTGATGTGGAAATTTTTGTCTCTCAAGGAAATTATACCAACGATATATTGAAAAGGTTCCACATGGAGAGTAGTATACCCATGGAGTCTCCTCTAGAAGATAATTGGAGGAAGGAGGACATAACTTCAAGTGAAGTAGTGGAAGCTACCATTTATAAGAAGCTTGTGGTTTAAATCATGTATTTGGTGAACACATTATTGGACATGTGCTATGTAGTTAACCATCTTAGTCAAGCGATGGTTAGGCCTACCAATCTATATTGGAAGGCGGTTAATCATGTGTTGAGATACCTCAGAAGAACTACTCAGTATGGATTGTGGTACAGAGAGACAGAGGGACTGAAACTTCAAGGATTCACCAATGCATATTAGGTAGGATTCCATCCGACAAGAAGAGCACATCAGGAGGGATCTTCAGTATTGGGTCAATAGATTTTTCTTGGTACAACAAGAAACAAAGATCAGTTACACTCAGTTCAGTAGAGGCAAAGTACATGGATGAAAGTCAAATAGCATGTGAGGCCATCTTGATGAGGAACATTTTGGTTGGTTTGTTTGGTTAGCAGATGGATCCAACAGTGACTTGTTGTGATAATCAGAGTTGTATCAAACTCTCTAAAAAATCTAGTTTTTCATGATCGGTCCAAGCATATTGATATTCGATATTATCATCTTCAAGATTGTGTATTGAGGTGGATTATGTTGTTGGAGTACATTCCCACAGAGGAGCAAGATGTTGACATTTTGACAAAGGCATTGCCAAGATGTAAATTCGAGTTTCACATAGACATGATCAGGGTAGTTGATAATCCCTTTCTTGCTGAGAGGGAGTGTTGAGAAATGGCAACAAGAAATTCCAGTTTAATTTGCCCTTGAATTAAATTGTGAATTAAAATCAAATTCTATTCTCATAGCAACTTCTAAATAGTTAATTAAGTTTAATTGAATTAATTAACTTCGTAATTTCGAGTTGGAAGTCTTTCTGTAGCCATGTATGTGTGATCCCTAAATTTTAGGGGTCCAGGATGAGTTTATTCGAGTTCTAAATAGATAACGCATTTTGACTGAGTTATGCTCAGTTAAACTAGTTCGAGTTGTTGGAAGAACTAGTAGATCTCTAGTAGTGAGTTGGTGCACTGGTGCATCCTCAATGCTACTCCAGCTACCAGAAGATTCACTCAAGAGAAACTCATGCATGTTAGTTCAAAGAAAGACCCAATTGAGACTAGAGTGCAGGGACAGTGTACTATCAATTGTATGATTTTCCGAGTTGTAAAAATCATGCATGAAATTAGTTATGGAACTATGTTTGGATTACGCAATTTTTGGAGAAGGTTCTCTTAATTAATTATGGGTTGATCCTATTAGGAATTGCATAAGGAAATAGGGGCTTGGTAGGAAGAAAAATTGGCTAAGTTTTGGCTGGAGTGGGCTTGTGAGGCAGAGAGTTGAATATACTTGTGCATGGATTGTTCTAGTGAGAATAATCATTGTATTTTCATCGTGGATTTCTGATTAATACAATACAGATAGTTGGGGTTTTGAGTAATTCCTTTCCCCATATAGATATTGTGTTATGTGTGATTGATTATTTTCCTCTTGTTGATTAATGTTTTCATCGATCTATTGGTTTCTGTTGTTGAAAGTAGAGCAGATTCTTGTCTTGTGTTTTAGAAAATTACATGAGTTGTTGAATCTACGGGAAAATCTACAATATCTAGAAAATCCATCAAGCAGCGAGAACATTCATTAAGGGAGTTTTGAGGTCTAAAATGGGCCTCCTAAGGAAATTATAAAATAATAGTGGAAATAATAAAAATAAGATTAGATTACATCATCAAATTTTAGAGGGAAAAAAGAAAAAACTAATTTTTCAACTTGTATTTTCAACTTATGTCCTTATGGGTTTACCCAAATTTCAAGCGAAAACACTAATTGGATGCAAAATTTGATTCCTCGTTGAAGAAGTACCCATGTTGCATACTTTCAATGGACCCTCCTACATGAAAAATGAGAAATACATGAAAAATGTGATTGCAATCATATTTTTTTTATGTATTTCTCATTTTTCTTATAGCAGGGTCCATCGAAAGTATGCAACATGGGTACTCCTTGGATGAGGAATTAAATTTTACATCCAACGAGCACTCCCACTCAAAATTTGAGTACTATATTAGGGAGATAAGTTGAAAATAAGAGTTGAAAAAATAATTTTATTATTTTATTATTTTTTAATGTTTTTACTTTTTTTCTCCTAAAATGGTGAATCATCCGCTATGGTTGACATCATCATCTTGAATCCTATTGGTTGTTATAAATTTTATTTTGGTAGTATATTTTTCTTAGGAGGCCCATTTTAGACCTCAAAATCCCCCTAATGTCTAATTTGGATACCATTTGGAAAATTTGTTCCATAGATGACATGGAGTAATTGTGTTTTTCACAAGCCTAGTTTAGATTTCAAAAATATACACATAAGTGTATTTCCCCAGATTTCTTTCTGATGTGAACTAGGTTTGATGCCCAAGTAGAGTAATGAACTTTAAATATTATTTGAGAATATAGAAATTTCCTAAGTTCTATCTGTATCAGGGGTTCAAGCATAGGATGAAACTTTCTTAGCTTATGTTCAAATGGATTAACCCCTTCCTTTTTAAGTATCATCTGTTGTATGATTCATGTATCATAAGTTTATAAATCACCATAAATCCACATGAATACACTTCAGTGTTATTTTAATAATTAAATGAAATCTTGTTGTTCTCAACGAGAACAACATGTACTGAGATTCATGTACTTTGGATCTTCTTTTGTACCCAAATTAATTCGTTTGTGCAACAATGTGGAACTTTGGGTCTTAGTCTTCATTGGACCCCTGAAACAGTTCTATAAGTCATAGAGCTTTTCCAATGACACCACACCCATAGGCATGGGATTTCCACTATGTGCTTTGGCTCCATCTTGTAATTACTTATTGTGCTCATCGTCATCAATTTCCGCATCTTTGAACAAGTTTGCATTAGCCTTGAAATCCAATATATGTTTATCACCATTGAACACACATAAATTAGTTAAGTTGTCAGGAATAGATGGCTTATAAATAATTTCAACAAAAAAGCCATCTCTAAGTGGTGATAACCTAACAGGTGCATTAGCTAATGTATTTTTGGTTGCATTGTTAATCTTAGGAAATGGTTAATATTAAATGCTTGAAATGAAGATATAAGTCATCATACCTCTTGTTGATAGTTTTTAAGATTAGGAAAAATGCAGTGAATTGTATTCCATACCTAATGTGTGACAATCTATAAGTCACCTATTACCTTCAATGCTTCTACCTTGAGGTCTATGGCCTTCTTCAATCCAGGTATGAGTGCTTCATATTCTTTGACATTATTCATGCACTCAAACTCCAATCAGCATGAAATTAGATGTTCAGTCTTTCAAGGGTCAATCAGAATGAAACTAGCTCCATAGCCCTCTTGTGTCATGGAACCATCAAAATACAAAGTCCAATTGTTAGTAGCAATTGGTGTGATGCAGGAAAGTGTTCCCTCTGCGGACAGAGGTAACCCCTCTAGCCCTAGAGTGGGTCTAGTCACAAACAAGGATAGATCAATAATAGCTTTCCTTAAACAGTTAAAGTTAGAGGCCTATCTCAACCAGTGGTCGATGGAGTTTTGTTGCGCTGTTCCAGCTTCCGCTTCCTTCTCCTCAACAAGTGATCAACCTGAAACAAAGCAAAGGAAATACAACAAAGCACGTAACCGGATACAACAATGAACTATTTACTCACAAAGTCAAGAAGTCATGAGCTATCAAGTACATTACATACAAGACATAGGAAAACATCATTGATTGCATTAATAATGAAATAAGAGATAGCTTACAACCAAAGTCTTGACATCACAAGCCTTCTCAGAAAGAGTCCAGCTAGCATGTTCTTCAAGCATTCACTCTTTGAAGATGGATCTCCCAACATACAAGAGCTCTCTCACTCATACGTTTTACACAAGATCAAGGGAACTTCACAACCTTCCACAAGCTATCAACAATCACACACTTATCACTCTCACACTAGCTATCTAGCAAACTCACAAACACTAACAACACTGCTCAACTAGCCAACTATCAGGAACTAGCAATGCACATTAATGGTGAGAGTTTAAATAGGAGAAGGAGTCTCCATGAAAGGTGGAAGAGAGAGCTTATCATCAAGGAAGGTAGCACAATTGACGGAACTGCCACACCAGGGAGGGAAGGGCGACATAAACTAGGCCAACAACCAGGCCTGGAAGAATCTGGAAGGCTGACTGTTGGAACAAATTCGCCGAATCTGGATCATCGCGGGCACAAAACTGAGCTTCAGCGCTGACATTGCAAGTAATCAATATAGCTAGTCAGATCATCACTGAAAGAAACACATAGCCCCGCGCTGGTGCTTAAAATCAGGCCATTGCAGGAATCAAGTGTACTTCTGCACTGGTAGCACAAATGGATTAGCACCTTTCAGCGCATTTATTAAGCCAATAGCCACGATGAGGCAGATAACTTAGGAAAAGTGGGTCAATTGGTAGCATAGGAGATCATTTTTCTGTCATAAGCATGTTTGACTTGGACACATGACACAATGAGAAGACCAAGGGTGAAAGCGATGATAAATTACTGTGTAACAGATGCCCCCTAAAGTATGAAGCCCGAGAGAGGGGGGAGGGGTGAAATGCTTTACAAAACAACTAAGCTGGAATACCATCTAGAAGGACCTATATGCAAGTTGAACTGATACCTCTGAAGTACATGTAGTCTAGGTATGGGAGCAGCCATCCAAAAGACATACGAAACAGGTCTGTGGTATGGATGCAACCATCTAGCTAATGAGACCATGATAATGATAAAGGTATGGTTGCATCCATCCATGAAGACTTAGGTATGGTCGCAGCCATCCATCAATGAGTCATGTAACCAGAAACCAATCCATGCAGTCTGAACATATGTAATCTGAGTTCGGGGTCTTGAACCCATCCAATCATAGTACAAATTCTAACATGATGTGCTGAAGTCAAGCATGATGGAAAGCCACTTGATTACCGGTCAATGATGGAACCATTAACAAGTGCGAGAGAAACCACCTATGATGCCAATGGTTCTCAAGGTACTAGTTAGCACAATCCACGGAGTGTGAAAAAGAAGCTGAAGTCGAACACTCGTGGAATCACCCAATTGACGACCAATGATGAAAGTTGACCGTCAGGTGCGAAGAACTTGCCATTGAGGCATGCAAGCTCTAAGGTACCAAATCGGATCTCTAGATCAATCTCCTGGATGATGAGCTGATGTCGATAGGAGACGACCCATCGCAGAAGGGCCATAATGTTTCCCCCATCAATGACTCGAGATAAGGAACAAGTGGTAGATGGTGAAATAGAGTATCAGAGAGGGAGACAGAGGCATAAACTGCAGAAGGATTATACTCTTAAACGTGTCGGCAACACGACTCCGGAGGGTGGCAGCATTTAGGTGCCAAAGGAGTAGAGGCTTGATGGAGACAACATGGATCAAATGGAATGAGGCTAAACAACAACCCAAACCCGTGGAAGGCCAAATGACGATGTATGGATGTCCCAACCCGACAAGAAGTAGAAGTGTCAATGTTCAAGAGTGACTAGCTTCCATAGACAATCAATGATAAACCTGCTGTTGAGTCAACCTAGTAACATTTTAATGAGCCCTAGGGAGGAGAAGCTCGAGTCTCATCATGGTGATGAGTCCAATGTCGTCAGGGTTTAACGAGTCGGACATAGGTAAAACTCGGAGACTTTTTCATGTTTAGGGAGTTTGAAAAAGACACGGAAAAGAAAAATCTAGGGGGGTCCTTTTTCGTAAATTTGTGTCTCTTGAGCCCGAAAAAGTATAAAATGATACTTGAAAGAACTGCCCGACCATTACGATTGAGGAGTACTTTTCATGATTAGTGAGTTCGACCTGAAAAAGTAGAAAAGCGATCGAAATCATGTCATTTAATAACCAATAATGAGCTTGAAATGACAAAGGCCCGGCAATCTTTTCGTTTTTTAGACGGTCGGAAAAGAGCTTGAAAGCAACCACCTCTTATTCACTTTTAACGAGTCAAGAGGAACAACTCGATGATCTTTTCATTTTTCGAGTTGGAAAAGAGCTTAAAGATGACTTCATGGATTAAGTGTACACGAAACTCCATCACCTGTAGCCTGCACAAAACATGTCACACGTAAACCCATTCGATATATAGCTGAAAAAACCATATTTAACTTAAACATATGATAAAAATGAGGAGAAACCCATATTTATAAAATATAATTTTTTTAATTTCCAAAAATTACCATAAAAGGGGGGTTAACCCATTAATTTTTTACCATTGTTACTGTTCATTCTACTGTGGAGCGTTTTGGAGCACCAAATTTGGCGAGCTAATTCCAACCCGTTTGTCCATCGTTCATCTCGAAACTTCATCCAGGTAGATAGAATTCATCTTATGCCTCAATTCAATGTCCTTTTCCATGCATTTGACCGTGAAATGTGTGGTTTTGGGTGGATTTTTCAAACCGAGTTCCGCCACTCGGTCATCGTGGGTATAGCTCTCGGGTCCGCGATGACCGAAAACATTTACCCATAATGTGCCCTAATCATCGTGGAAAACTGATGTACTTCCGCGATGACCGTAGAAAAATAACACTAGTGCCCTCGCATCATCGCGTCTGTTTTAGAAACAGACGCGATGACGACATGCAATCATTTTTTAATGCAAATTACGTTTATAATTTTGCAAAAAGGGTACTAATTGATTTTTACCATCATGCAGGCTATAATGGCATTCATCTGGCAAGAATGATCGCATGATGACAATGATATCCAAGCGTTCACTGATGTGGGGTGCCAAAACGCATTGCGAGCATGCGGATTGCTCAAATTATTCCTTACTCCACACCTCCGGTCACAGCCTGATTTACTAGAGCTACTAATCCGGGCCTGGAATCCCACAGATGGGAAATTCATCATCCAAGGCCGTGATATTGAATTTGATGCCACAGACATATATTTTTTGACCGGGCTGTCCCGTCGGGGTGAGAGGCCAATCTTGGAGGGCCAACATCCTGGGGACGAATCATTAGAGATGATTATGGCATGAGTGTGCCCCCAGACATGAAAAACAAAGAGTGGGAAGGTGGAAATCCCGGCAGTGGGCAACGTGATTCTTCGTGCTATGTTATTCATGGTGACACGGGTAGTGGGCTCCTAAGCCCAACACGAGGCTTCGAAGACTCATCTCTAGCTAGCTCTCGAATGTCTCAATCCAACCATGTTTAACTGGGAAGACACAGTGACGGCGAATATAAAGAGGCAACTAACTTGCTACCGATGGGGAGAGACGAAGCAGTTCGGCTATGGGTCCATCTTAGTCTCGCTCATGCTAGAGCGAGTATTGGCATTGCAGTTACAGGGCATGGATTTGGATTTGCCCAGACCACATGAGACTAGGGCTACACGGTGGGCACACGTCATGCCACGAGGAGGTGGCAGACGACCAGTGTCGTGGGGGACACTGTTCCAAAAATCGTTAGAGCGTCAAGTGATATTCGTCAAGAATTGGCCATATGCGGGCATGCACTTCCGCGAAGATCCTGACATGCAGCTGTCCGCTGGAGAGTAGTGGGATGATGGTGGTAAGACACTTGATCACATTATTTTAACATTTTATTTTTTATGATATTTTTGGATTTTTCCATGTATATGTCCTAATAATGAATGCTACAGAATTGTAGATGTGGGACCAGTGAGACTCGTTGGGTTGGCTCTAGAGGCACGGCGGGATGCACAGGGTATTGGAGTACTGGCCTTGGCTCCCTCGGAGGATGACGAGATGGAGATCGTGGCCGAAAACCTTGAGGGCCTGATGGCGGGGATCCCTAATTACATGGGGGTCGAGGAGGTCCCTGTAGCATTGCATATCCACACAGTAGGAGTGAAACCCAGGGTGCACCGCCTGTTGAGGCAGGTGGCATGAGCGGCGATGTGCTATAGGGAGCATAACCCGCCGCAGTAGACGCCTAGGTTTATTTCTTGCTGATGATTTTTTGAGGGACATATGTCTTGGATGTACAGACTCTTTGTACACATACACTTATTTTTTGAGCGCCTCGGTGCGCCATACGATATATAGATATATATATATATATATATATATATACATATTCCTATGATATTTTATTGTGTTTTACATGCTTCTTATATGATGTTTTGATTACATGTTACGTAAATGTCAGTCTAATACATGGTTTGCCAATGCATTAGTTAATGTGTTTAATCTTTGTGGAATGTGTTGATATGTGATGAAACCAAAATTCCTTTCTAACAATTTAACACGTAAATATAACCTTAAAATCCAATGGTCTCTGACAGAATATCGCCCATTGAGCTGGTGGATGACAAGCTGAGAATCCAGGTTCACAACCAATGTACAAATATCGAGATTGATCACCTCGGCCAGTAACTCAATAACAGCACTATACTCAGCGACATTGTTTGTGGTACAACCTATACAAACACCTTGAAGGTCTACCAATTCACCATGAGGATCGTAGATCACCCATGCCACAAAAGATAGGTTGCGGGTACTGTGGTAGGCACCATCAGCAAAACCAACATAAGGTGCACCAGACATCTGCATAAGAAGCAAAAAGACACAATAAGCGGAAATCATGCTTACACACCAAGCCAAAAAATGAAAACACACACGCACAACACACCTGCTAAACACACGTATGTACAAATCAGAGTGCATGGAATTCATGCGTAATATTTTTTCAAGTAAAGCCCATTTCGAGGCTTATCTAGAGGATTCCCTTCATAGTCAATCAGCTCATAGGCCCCTTTTTGGAAAACTCTTTTTACAATATAAGGCCCATGCGACATGGGCTTGAATTTGCCTACCCCAGCTTATCATTGGCTTGATCATAGAGCAGGACTAAATCTCCCTCAACAAAAGAACGATGATGAACAGTATGATCGAAGTGAGTTTTCACTCTCTTCTTCTATGCTTCGATAGCTAGAGATGCTAGTCGATGAGTCTCGTCTAGCCACTCCAGGTAAAGAAGGCGCTCTTCTACCCGAGTAGTGTCGGGGAGTAATTTGACGGCTAATTTCAAAGAAGGGACCTTGCACTTGATGGGAAGGGTGGCCTCCAGTCCATAAACCAATTGGAATGGAGTGAAACCGGTGGCGTCCTTCATAGAAGTTTGGTAGGCCCATAAGGCAGAGAACAACATCAAGTGCCAGTTAGACTTGTGCATGCCAATGGTTCGTTGAAGCATCGTAACTAGAACCTTGTTCACGGCTTCTACTTGACCATTGGCCTGAGGATAGTATGGAGTCGAGCTATCATGCCGCAAGCCTAACTAGGTTGTAAGCTCAACCATCATATGATTACGGAAATTCTTACCCTGATCAGTGATGATAGCCTAAGGGACTCTGAACCGCAAGATAACATGGCTAAATAAAAATTGTCGCTGTGTGACCGTCTTCAGATAGTGTGGGCATCGCCTCAGCCCATTTTGTGAAGTAATCAATGGCAACGATGATATACCCATGCCCCCCGGCTGAGTGAGGGTTATAGGTCATATAATTAATGCCCCATTTTGCAAAAGGGCCGATGGTAACAACAGGGTGCAATGGAGCAGGAGGCGCACGCATCTTTCGCTGGTAGATTTGGCACTCGTGACAAGAGCAGACAGCAAGAATGCAGTCCTTAAAGATGGGGGGCCAAAAGTAACCAGCACGAAGGATATTTTGAGCAGTAGCATATATGGACATGTGACCACCACAGGCACTAGAATGGCAGTCACTTAAATCTCGCTCATCTTCCTCGAATGTTAAACATCGGCGGAGAACAGAGTCGGCGCCGAGAGGGTACAGGGTGTTCCCAATAATACGATAAGGCTGAGACTGATGGTGAATCCGTCGTCGAGCATCCTTAGATACATCGGGACGAAAAGAGGACATCTGCAGATAGAAAATGATATCCCTATACCAGGGATCAAGGGTGCTAATTAAGAACAAGGTTTCGTCCGGAATATGGTCCTCTAACTGAGAGGGCACAGTAAGAGATGGCAAAGAGCACAGCAACTCAGCAAAGACAAGGGATTTCTTGGAGTTGGCAGTAGTGAATTCCAAGTCGAACTCTTGGAGGATAACAATCCACTTCAAGTACTTTCCCCCCAGCAACTGACGCGACAGGATGTACGTCATCGGGTTGCAATCAGGAACCACTGTAGTAGTGCGCAATAAGATATAATAGCGGAAACATTGGATGGAAGAAACAGAGGCCAATGCCAACTTCTCGATGTGAGCATATCGAGATTCCGTATCTAATAGATTGTAGCTGAGATAATAAATGACATACTCAGTGCCATTGTCATCATTTTGAACAAGAACCATGCCAACAGTGGTATCGGTAGTGGCCAGATACAGAGTGTAGTCATGATGATAATTAGGAGGATGCAATAATGGAGTACAAGTTACTCCAACATAGATGTGCTCGACAATCCCTGGTTTAACAGAGATGTCGATCGATTGGGTTTGCGTGATGTTTCCCATGTTCCCTTTAGAGGACACTTGATAAACTTGAATGGGAGTCTGGAGGGGTTGCGAGGGGAGACAAGGAGAAAACCACTCGAGATAGTTAAGCATTTCCCAGTGGGCAGGGAGGAATGAGGAACGATGGTGGTGATCGAACCAAGGGGGTTCCTTGAGAGACATGGTCTCGATAATGGCTTCATCAGAAGGAAATATTTCCTGTAAAGGGTCTGAAGAAGTGTAGTCTCCAAGCCAAGGGGAATGAGCGTACGAATCAAGTGCTTCGCTCAAAGGAGCAGATTCGGGAGGGAGAGCCAATGCAGAAACAATCGCGATGTAGTTGAGCTCGGCAGGACTCAATGGCATCTCATCACCCCAAGATTCAATTTGATCAGTGGGTGGAAGAACCCACGGATCAGAGCGTACAAAAATCATATTAATAGGAGCGACGTTCGGAGGTGGGAGTGAAAAAACACCCATAAGGGCAGGATCTTTAAAGAGTCCAGCTCCCACATTCTTCCATGGAATAGAGGTATGCTCCATAAAAGGCACGTTGCCTTCGGAAGAGGAGGTAAAGAAAGACAGCTGGTCTACTTCGACGATCTTCCCCTAATGAGGGAAACGAATGACACAAAATAGAGATGAAGCCACGGCTCGCATGGCATATGTCCAGCTTCGGCCCAAAAGGAGGTTGTAAGTTAGATTGGCATCAACAACTTCAACTTCCACTTTGACCGTCTTCCCTTCCAAAGTAATAGGCAAATGTTGCAGTATACTGTAAGGGCGAGATTCTCTCCCATCAAAGGCTTCCAAGGTCATAGGAGACTGGCTCAAAGTCGGGGAACCAATAGCCTTCCAACAAGAAACATACATTATGCAAGTTGAAGCGCCTTCATCAATGACAGTATGATGAATCATTTTGGAGTTAATGATGACCTAGATAAGGAAGGAAATTTGGTGAGGTAGTCTCAGTATATGGCTGTCGAGATCAAAAGAAATCAAATCTGAGTTGGCCAAGTCGATGCGACTGATAGCCTATAGCAAGGACTTCCTCTGGGAGGGGCAACTCTGGAGAACTTCTAGAGTGGACATAGCTAACGGAGCCTGGGCTAAGTCCTCAACAATGCTATAGTGCTGAGCAGCACAAGCATTAGGGTTGTAAGAAGATTTCCTGAGTACACCTTTAGGAAGGGGTCGGACGGGCATTTCAGTACTAGGTCTCTCAATATGGAGTGGACCAGAATTGGACGGAGGAGCGCTTGAGGGGACCTTAGGCTCTTTCTCAGCAAGCGACAAATATTTTTTCACTCGAGTACTAATGTGAACGGGGATCGTCCCAACCATAAACACTTGAGAACCAAAGGGAGAAGAGGATTGGGATGGGTCATCCACCATTTGCGTTTGCTGTGATGGAAAAGGTTCTTTCAGCACTGTAGGAGTCCCAGGAGCACCTTTCAACAAGCGACTAACCTCAGACCACCTCGGGCAATCTTTGGTATAGTGATCCTTGTCACAAATAAGACAAGGATACTTGGTCTTGCATTTAGTTCCTTCCTCGAGTGGAGGTTTAGCCGAATCTTGCTTCGGTTGATCAATTTTATTTTTTCCTTTTCCCTTCTTTTTTCCTTTCGAGGCTTTGTCCGTCATGGTGGACTGGACGGCGTTAACCTTGGAAGTATTACTGGAGTTAGATACAGCCTGAGAAATATTTTCATTTGAAGCATTCGACTTTTTCTTCCTAGGGTTCGCAAAAGATTTCTTAGAAGTCAGATTAACAGAACCAATAATGCCGTCAACAGATGGTGTTGGCGGGGCTTTGGAAGTTCCGGACCTCAGGGCATCAGGCAAATAATCATATAGTGTACCAAACTAGGAATAAACCAAGTCAAGGTACTGAGCACGCGTTATAGCCTGCTCTTCAGTTACACATGCCTCCATAGCAATGTCCCATGCTATCGGACCGACGAACGAGGTCGTGAACCAATCGGTCAGGAGCTGATCAGGATTCCAAAACTTAATCAATCGTCGACGCCATCTCCATTCATGGATATGATCAGAGATATGCATAGTCATTGTTTTCTTAAGGGATGTCAGGAGATGTGTGCCTGTTTCATATCGAATCGGCAACTGAAAATGAGTTAAAAATGCCATCGCCAACGAGTTAAAATCCTGAAAAGATCTGCGAGCTAACTCAATATACCACTTAGTAGCAGAGCCAATGAGGGTCCTTTGAAAAAGGCAGAGCCGGATCTGAATCATCAAGCCACAAATTTGACGAACACCATAGATGATAAGTCATAACATGGGCTTGGGGGTCTTCTCCAGCTTTACCATCGAATTTGGGACAATCACTGGGAATCTTAGTTTGGAACCGGTGGCCAATACGGATTATGAAGGATAGGATCATTGGTCAGTTTGGACACATCCGGTAACTCCAATGTTGCTAAAAAGGGTAACTGGGGATTAAAGGACATCTGAGGCCGTGGGTAAGAGGTAGCACCAGAGTTCCAACCAAATGCTTGTTTCCCCCATTGATTCTGTCCGGGCGGATTTGGCCCAGGAGGGTTTTATCCGTAGGGATTTTATCCATAGGGGTTATAGCTATAAGTGGATGGCTGACCCTGGATTTTTCCCCCAGCATTCCATTGATTACCAACTTGGCCTACAGGAGCAACATACGGTTGCTGGTAACTCTGATAAGGACTCACCTGTAGTTGTTGATAATTTTGATATGGGGCAAATTTAGTTTGCCCCTAGGATTGTTGGAAACCATAAGGCAGCTGGGCTCCATACCGAGCCTGGGGGCCACGCTGCATTTCATAAGTAGGTTGAGATTGAGATCCAACCTGCATTTGAAGACCGGCTTGGGTCTAGAGCCCAGACTAGGGCTGAAAATTGGGTGGAGCTTGAGAAGCAACAATCATTTGAGTGCCTGGTTGAGCAGGCCCAGAAAGATGTCCTTGAGAGGATTGAGGTTGAGCCACCTGTCCAGAAGGTTGACCTATTTGAGATTGAGATTGACCCATTTTCCCAGAAGGTTGAGCCTGTTGGGTACTGGGTTGTCCTTGCACAACTGAGGGTTGTCCTGATGGACCGGATGGTTGCGCAGACTGGACAGTTGGTTGACCTGATTGGATTTGAGGTTGACCAACTTGTCCAGATGGTTGACTGGACTGGATAGTGTGTTGGCCTTACTGTACGTAAGGCTGACCACTCTGCCTAGAAGGGTATCCCTACTGGACACCAAGTTGACCTTGTTGCATGTAAGGTTGTCCTGGATTACCAGAGGGTTGCCCAAGATAAGTAAAAGATGAACCACCATAAGTCGAAGGTTGTCCTTGGAAGGGTTGTCCTTGTGCACCTCCAAATTACCCTATATAAGATTGTCTATAATACTACTGCCCATAGGAGGGTTGCATGTAAGATGGCTGACCTTGATAAGGTGGTCCTTGAAAATTCGTAGGGGGTACTTGGCCACCACCATAACCAATGGTAACCCAAGCAACAGCTAACGAGACTGTGACCTCAACCGCAGGCTGAGATGGCAAAGGCCTGTGGTGATAAAGGTGAGCTCTTTGAGAAGCATAATAATGAAACGGGCCTTTCATGCCTCGATTCTGAAGAGCATGCAAATTTTGATCGTATGCCCCCCCTGCAGGAATGGAGCCAGAAGAAGGTGGGGCATTAAGTGTAGGATCAACAACTCCAGATGTGGATACCAATCGGCCACTATTCGCCAATCCGAGGGAAGGTCCAGCAACAGTGGTCACAACTGAGGATGCAGTGATGACACCAACAACAGGCACTGAAGAAGCCACACAGACAGTTGGAATAGTCAGGACTGAAGTGACAGATGCATTGTGAATTTGAGGAATAAAAGACTCTGAAGTCGGAGTGATGGTATGAGACCACATAGAACTCATAAAGGAGGTCCTAGAACCCATAACATCCCTCAAAGCCCTATAGCGTAAGGGCAGCGTGACATCGAGATGGGTGACACTAAAGGGTGGAGTTTCCACTGGGATAGGAATTTCACTGCTCATCGCAACGAATCCTTCACTTGTGATGGGGGATGTGTCATCCATGTCAGAAGAAGACATTGGGACCGAAACACTAGGAGGAGTACCGAGAATATCTTCTTCGGAAGGCTCCTAAATGGGGTTCCAATGAATATTGTAAGCCTCGTCTTCTGGAGCGCGAGAGTTGATCGGTTGGATACTCGGAATAACAGGGAGAGTATCACTACCAACCGGGATCTCAGGAGCAATAGAAGAGGGAGACCCTTGGTCACTTGGAATGGGAGATGGGATCGGTGATTCCACCAGGATGATTCGATTCAAAAATCCTAAGAAAAATAATGGGAAAGAACCCTACTCAAGCTAACGCAAACAAGATCTAAGAAGGTAAATGTGAACGTGGCCGAATAAATTTTAAGACACAAGAACACAACTTGACCTTTTCATCTTTAAAGAGTCGAGAAAAGGACCAAAAGATGACTCTAGTCACCTTCGAATGTTTAATGAGCCTAAAGTGACAAGTGCTCAGATGAACCTTTTCTTTTAGGGAGTCCGAAACGGAGCGAAAGTGACTACTCTGGAGAACTAGACAAAAGGTTTACCAGAGAATCCGTAAAACTACATATACACCTTGGCAATCATATGAAAACCAAGGACTTTCCGTACGGCAATCAATCTTCCCGAATGCTATGTTTGGTGCGTTACGGTTTGTAAGGCGGTAGACACGACTTCCTATGGATAAAGGATGATAAACCTAGTGGGGTCTTCCCATATACTCGATGGTACATGGGAGCACAATTCCGTAGTAGACCACTATTGAGTCACAGAAGGAGGAATCACCCAACCTTGAGTGGAAACAAAAGTGACTAGGTTTAACGACGCCGGAGCACGTCTCTAGCCTAGACCTCTAAATAGTGTGCGTTATGTTGCAATGCGTTGTTAGATTCATTCAGTTCATTTTAGAGTTGATCTTGGATTATGTTTCAGTTTTTAGGCCTTACCGTGTGTATATAATAAATCCTAGGATGCAACTAGAATGCACGAAAAATCCTTTTCTTCAATGAACACCTACCTATGGGAGGGTAGAGAGATCATTTCCAAACCAAGAAAACCAAGACAACAAAGGCAGTCACTCAATGCATACAGACACCAATAGCTAAAGTGCACGGATACTACTAATGAGAGATCTTTATCATTCGCTTTCCAATATGCAAACTTGAAATGCAGATTCACTTTCACTTTCGTACTAAATGAATGCAACATTTTTTATTTTGATGTCTTTAAATCTAGAAGAAACAAATAAGCAACAAGCAAGTGTGGAAAAGCCCGGTTGATCCAAATAATTGTAATCTATGTTCGATAGCGAAAAGAAATCAAATCAATGCCAAATATTGGTTCAATAACATTCACTAAATAATCAACCAAAAACAGGCTAAGGGGAAGGCTCAATCAAACCAACAAGAAGCCTTAAACGAACCCTGAGCAAACAAGCAACCAAGCCAACAGATTCAAGGAACTTGAAACAGCGATCTAGGTCACATAAGCAAAAAAAAAAAAACAAGATTCATTCAACAAAGCTCACAAGAAAGTGCCTTAGCCATGAACAGTGAAAACAAGTCACTAAGCAAGCAAGAAAAGCAAGGGACGAGTAGGACTGATGGGCTCCAGAGGCAGAATTGGGAAAATCAATTCTACAGCAATCAGCGTGGGTAATACACAAGCAACAAGCGCTGATAAGGCACTAGCCGCAGCAACAAAGTGATGTCAGCGAGAAAGTACATGACTTTCCCGCGATGGTCCAATTTCCAAAACTGTCGCGACTGTTAGGCGTAATTACGCGATGAACAGGATATTATAAAAGGGTGATCGCGATGACAGCACGACTGTTAAAATTAAATCTGCGATGATGTTCAAAACAATGACAGGCGAACCAAACTCCCAAATCAAAAACAGCCAATCCTTCAATCAAATAGGGGCATCTCCCAGATCAACCCAGGAAACTTAGAGGACTGATAACTAATCCCCAAAACTTCAAAAGAGACCAAATCAAAAAATCAAGGCAAGAGAAAACAAGGAAAAACAAAGGCCAAAACCCCTCCCCAGTGGAGTTGCCAATTTGTGATGCAGGAAAGTGTTCCCTCTATGAACAAAGGCAACCCCTCTAGCCCTAGAGTGGGTCTAGTCACAAACAAGAAAAAATCAACAATAGCTTTACTTAAATAGTTAAAGTTAGAGGCCTACCTCAATCGGTGGTTGATGGAGTTCCATTGCACTGCTCCAGCTTTCACTTCCTTCTCCTCAACAAGTGATCAACCTGAAACAAAGCAAAGGAAATACAACAAAGCACGTAACCGGATATAACAATGAACTATTTACTCACAAAGTCAAGAAATCATGAGCTATCAAGTACATTACATACAAGGCGTAGGAAAACATCATTTATTGCATTAATAATGAAATAAGAGTTAGCTTACAACCAAAGTCTTGACGTCACAAGCCTTCACAGAAAGAGTCCAGCCAGCATGTTCTTCAAGCATTCACTCTTTGAAGATGGATCTCCCAACATACAAGAGCTCTCTCACTCATAAGTTTTACACAAGATCAAGGGCACTTCACAACCTTCCACAAGCTATCAATAATCGCACACTTATCACTCTCACACCAGCTATCTAGCAAACTCACAAACACTAACAGCACTGCTCAACTAGCCAACTATCAGGAACTAGCAATGCACATTAATGGTGAGAGTTTAAATAGGAGAAGGAGTCTCCATGAAAGGTGGAAGAGAGAGCTTATCATCAAGGAAGGAAGCACAATTGACTGAACTGCCACACCAGGGAGGGAAGGGCGACATAAACTAGGCCAACAACCAGGCCTGGAGTCATCTGGAAGGCCAACTGTTGGAACCAATTCGCCCAATCTGGATCATCGCAGGCACAAAACTAAGCTTCAGCACTGACATCGCAAGTAATCAATACAGCTAGTCAGATCATCGCAGAAAGAAACACATAGCCCCACACTGGTGCTTAAAATCGGGCCATTGCGTAATGTAGGTTTTAACCCCGTACAGAAATTACCTGCATATGAATTCTAAATCACAAGAAAATAAAAGATGCGAGAGCATAACCCATAAAACACATATACACAGAGATTTCCCACTGGATCTCAAAATCGAGACTACCAGCTTGATTTTTCATTATATTCCTTTCAATGTTACAATACATATTATACATGCCGAAGCATCCAA